>VOQJ01029988.1:5910-43022 GCA_015052665.1 Apistogramma diplotaenia
CTTACCACATCTCCCCTCCCTTCATGGCAAGCTCATTGCTTTCAGTAAAGGTCAACTCCACCTTTACCCCACAGAGAGCTCTGCCCCACAGTAACAACAGCACTGGCACCATTTTATAAAACAGAGTACAGATTTTGAAATTCCACGGTGCAATATGCAGTGTAGGCTTTTAATTTAAAAAGTTCCAACTCTTCAAAAATGATCTAACCCGTGTGAATTATCAACAGAATATGCAGTTAAGCTGTTACGTTATATCAGAGATGTGTATGTATTGTGTTGCAGAGATAGCTGAAGCTAAGCCTCAGTCACAAAGGCCCAGGGACGGGCTGGTAACCATGTGACAACCACTGGTTGCGATGATAAAATGTGTATTTCCTGACCGGTTGGTAAGCGTTTCCTGGTGGTTGCTGGCAGTTGCTAGGAGATACTGTTCACACTGCTTTGGTCACTAGCAGACTGCCAAAGTGTCTGTAGTTTGTGTGAAAAAGCCAACTTGTCGGCAAACACTCGCTAACTGTTCTAAAACTTGAAAAAGTGTGACGCAAACTGGAATCAAAGAATGCTTCCCTTCAAAGTAAAAGTTGTACTTGAAGAGACTGAAGAGACAATACCAAGGCAGTGGAGCTACTGCTAAGATCAAGGCTATGCTAGTGTGGAGAAAGAAACATGTCAGTTGTCATGGGGAATGTAAACTCAATTAGTCAGTAAGACTGAAGAGCTGGCTCCCCTAGTGAGGAATCAGAAGATCTGCCGGGAGTGTAGCGTGGCTAACCAGCTAATGGCGGTCTATTGTGAGAGCAGAACAGGACCCCAAGCTAAATGGAAAGTGCAAAGGTGGGGTTCTTGCATTTTATAGTGACAGTAGGTGGTGCAACCCTGGGTATGTGACTATAAACAAGATTATCTGCTGTTGAGATATCAAACCACTACTGCTGATAAATCTCCGAACACATTCCATGCCGAGAGAATTCTTGCACATCGTTATTAATGGTGTTTACATTCCTCCATGGATGCTTGCGGGGACTGTGCGAGACTTGACTTAACCCTTTCTGCCTTTCATCAGTTTGTGAATTGCCCTAACAGTATATCTTGTATGCTAATGTGAGGAATGCACACAGGGCCACTCCCCGAACCCCCTCTAGGAACATCAGATCACAGCCAGGTTTTGCTAAAGCCCATGAAACAAGAGGTAACCCACCACCACACGCTCCATAGAAAATGATCTCTGGGGACTTCTGGGAAGCTCTTCTACTGAGCGGAGTATGCCGCAAGAGTCACAGGATGAGGACATTGTACCAGTAACTACCTCAACTTCTCTACAGATGTTGTAGTTCTCAATAAACGTGTACATTGCTTTCCAAATAACAAGTCAAGGACTTCCTTGTTAAGAAAAAAGGAACGTACAGAGATGCAGAGCAGGCAGAGCTGAAGCATGTACAAGTGGATTCAGAGTCCGTTTGAGAGACGCAAAGGAATCATACAGAAAGAAGGTGGAACAGAAGTTGAAGGAGAACAACATGAGGGAGATCTGGGATAGCGTGAAAACCATCACAGAATGTGAGACGAGCTATGGTGCTGAAGACGGGGATATAATGAGAGTAAACCAGTTTAACCACTTTTTTAAAAAACAGGTTTGATAGCCCTGTCCATGCCACCTGGCCTGTTATCACCCCCACACCTCCCCCACCGTCTGGAGATGTACAAACAGTTCACCACTTTACGTCCCCTATAGGACCTCAGAACTCTTCTTTCTTCCACCATCACCTCAGATCAGGTTACAAGATGACTGAGTGTGATTGGATGACTGACTCTACCCCAAATGTCCAGACAGGGTGTGTCCAAGAACGTTTAGGCTTGTTGAACTGGGGAAGACTCTATGTAGAGTCCCCGCACTGCGGAAAACTTCACATTTTATCCTAGTCCACATGAAGTTACACCCTAATGAGCTTAACCATTTTTGGCCAGTTGCACAGACATCTGAAGTCACGAATACCCCGGATAGCCTACTGACACATCTTCTAAGATCTCAGGTCCACCATTTAATACACACACTGCAGTTTGCCTACCAGGAGAAGGTGCGTGTAGAAGATATACCAGATATTTTCTATCTGCTCTGTCTCTGTCTGCAGGGTGTACTCTCCTCTGGATAAGGCTTGCAGTGCTGTGATCATTTTCTCCATTTCCAGGTATCCTGGATAGTGGACTCTCTAACTGGGAGACCCCAGTTTCTCAGGCTGAGGGAGTGCTCATCTGAGACAGTGACCAGAAGCTATTTGTATCCTCAGAAAGCCTTGTTTTAGCAGCTCCTGGTGCACTACTACTGCTAGAAGATGTTGGTAATGGAGCTACAAGCCATTTACTGACCACAGTCAAACTACAAATGACAGGAAGAGAATTACTATTAAATTCAGTTCAATTTCATTTATGTAGTGTCAATTAAAAACACGAGTTGCTGCAAGGTGCTTTGATTTGTGAAGTAAAGACCTCACAGAATTTAGAGGAAAAAAACCTAAACAGTTAAATGACGATGAGCAAACACTTGGTAACGGTGGGAAATGGCTCCCCAGGTGAGGGGTCTGATTACTTAAGACTTTGAATACGAGACGAAGGAATTTAAATTCAGTTGTGGCAGGAAACGAACAAAGAAAAGCTATAATATGATAGTTATGATCTCTGTTTGGAGTCCCTGCACCATTATACCATTATAACAGCTCCACACTGAAGCAACCCCAGCTATCTATTTAATGTGCAAAGTTAAGCTCATGTCCTGGTCAAAAATTATCCCAAGACTCCTCCAGTGTTACTGTATCCCACAGAAATGCCATCCAGAGCAAGAATCAGGTTAAACAAGATTTGTAGCCCCAACCACAATAAACTGTTAGACGTAGAAAATTACAGGCAACGCAGGGTTTTATGTGTTTGAGACATTCCTGCAGCTTAACCAAGTGATCTGTGATATCTGGCTTCATAAACAGAGCTAGATATCACCTATATAGCAGCTGAAAAGTCCTGGTACTACCATAGATCCCTGTGTGTGGAGACTACTGCAATTCTGTTGTGCAATTTTGTTTTGCATAATGATTATTAAATCTTGCATTTAGTTTGTTGGCAACTTGTTGCTGCCCAACTGACAGAACTATCAAAAGGGGATTTTCCCTCTACACATATAGTATACAAATATATACAACTGTTATAACATTCATGACATGACAAGCTCCAGACAAATATTTATTTTGATGATTTTTTTTTTTAACGTGGGCATGTGCCATCACAATGGCCTGCTGCTATATGCGGCAGAGCTGCTCTTGATAGAAATACAATCCTTTACCAACAGAAAAACAGGATGGAGCTCTCACCTCTGCCATATTAAAATAGAAAAACAAAGGCATCGACCTTACAATGCTGTATACATGGTAGCTGTCTGAGTGATTACGGTAGTGGCAGAGGGATTATCTGGATAAGCTAAACATGGACACAGAGGTTACACAGAGTGCAACAGCTATGGCCTCCCTCTTATCCCCCTTTTCGATGTATGAATTCTATACATTGCATTGTGGATGATGAGGTGGAATTACAATGCTTCTTTGCATACCTCTTCAATTAAACACCTAATCTCAAATCTCTAATTGAATTTCAATTTGGTTCCTGTGGCAGTCGATTACATTCGGGGTCACCTAATAGAAAGGAGAACACCTGCAGAAGCATCACAGCAGTAAAGTCCAGATGCTTATGTCCTGTTCAGCAAGCGCTTTCATGTGCATTTTGGCGAGAATATTAACAGTTATATTCCTTTTGATTCAGGGACTTTAATTTGTGAATTTATAATTCACAGCTTTAAATTTTACACGCTCGCCGTCTCGTGCTTTGCAGTGTGCAAAACGAAGGAGGAGAGGGAGAAGAAGAGGGATAACAGATAATGTGAAAATGAGAAAAGTGTAAAATGTGATTTGATGATCATTAGCCACAGCACCGTATCTTCCCCTAACCCCCTGTCTCAGCATTTTGTTGTTGTTGTTGGTTGTTTTAAGAGCGCATGTGACTCACTCACATGGCCTAATGCCTTAAAGAGGCTGAAGAGGCCAAGCAGACAGCAACACTGATTGGGTTGTAATTGTCAATGATGTCAGACAGCTTAAAACTGCTCTTTTTTTGTTCATAACTAGGCAAAGATGAGATGTAAAACTTTCACGAGGCTGAGAAAACGTGTTTTTAAATAGATGCAGTTACACTCTTTGACCTAAATACCAATAATATATTTTTTTGTAGAAACTAAAATAAGATGCTAAACAGTTGCAAGCATTTCCACTAAGGCACAGATACTTGCACGAGTGCACAATAACAAAAGAGGAAGTGAGTCTTTGCCGCGCTAACATCTAGCTTGAGCAAGAATGTGTGCTTCTATAACGCAATCTGTCTTTAAATTAAATGCCACAAGTATGTGGTGATGATGTGTTTTGCTGCAGGAGTGGAAGGTTAGCTGGAGACGTTGTGCAGAGCTCATCTGAGAGCCTTGTTAGGCAGATTCTACTGCGGTCATGGATGAACTCACAGGATCAATACAGGATAACAGCTCTACAAATCCAGGCCGACTTTGCATTATATTGTGCCAGTGACTCTACAGGCAAGAAAGAGACAGGCGGAGAATATTTACTTCCCTCTTTTGTTGGTGTAGAAATATTACGGGGTTTCAAAGTGGAAGGAAAAAAAAACCAGAGAAGGCAGCAAAATTCACACACGCTATTAAATAACAGAGAGAGAAATCCAGGCCTTCTTTTGTAATAATCAGTATGTAACATTCAGCCCTACTTTTACTCTAATCCACCACACTTTAATCCACTATAAAACCAAATATAAATGAAACATAAGTCTCAATAACTGAGAAATCTTTTTTTTTCTTTTTTTTAATCATCGTAATCACTTTTTAATCAAGTGCTCCTTACGGTAATCTTATGCAGATGTTAGCCCTTTCCCCAGACATTAGAAAGCATCCATGACCTCAATCTAGTTGGACAAAGCGTGCACGCACACACACACGCACGCACACACACATATGATACCTGATTTAATTGCTCATGTTTTGTCTCCCATGTGCACACACAGGCTGTATCTGTGTTGCATTCGATGAAATAATTTTATCTATTAGCAGAGTATTTTTTTCCATATTAAGTGAGTTGTCCTTGTTTTTAACCAACCATTTTTCTTTCCCTGCAAACTTCACTTATGTGTCTGCTACCAGTCGGGTTTCCAATAGGTCTCATTTGCCGTAAGCCTGTAATAGGCTTGAACATAGCAGTGGTGGCGGCAGCAGTCAGCTCTCATCCGGCTCAGCTAAAATACTATGTCTCTCTCTCTGAAGCTGCAATGATTTGGATTGTTCTTAAAAAAATATCATATTCATAGCATATAAAGGTTATCAAAACAACAACAAAATGCAATGCTAAATTTGAAAAGGCGTGTCTTTACTGACTTGCAAATAGCGCGATAACTGTAAACCAGAGAGGCTGCAAAATGCCACACAGCACAGCTCACAGCCCGTCAGCGAATTCAAAATATCAGCATTAGAGAAATTATAATGTCACACCGTCATGTTTACAAAGTATTTGATTTCTGGCAGTCAACATGTAAACCAGGCTCATGAAACAGGCAGCACACAGGAAAAATGGTTTGGCATAAATATCGCTGTTGGAATTTTAAAAAGCTGCGTTGGGCTGTAATCTTCACCATCAGTATGGAAAATGTTTGTTAGAAGCAAAAACACTGCAGCTTGTACTGTAAACAACGCACACGCAAAATGCACACTTGTCCCTGTGTGCAGTACAGAGTGTTTTCTACCCAAGATGCATTTCAGTTATGTCACACTTGCGCATTTGGCTCTGAGAGACGTTTGAGGCTCTAATCACTGAGCTGTCTTGATTGTACACCAACTCTGAATTTAACTTGCCTGCTTTTCTAGGTTACCTAATGCTATGCTAATATGCCATTCATTACACCTGCTTGCTGCAGTTTATTTCCTTTACCTAATTATCCCAGCCAGTGTCACCTCAGCTCTGAGCTTTGCGATCTGTCTCGACGGCAGCTCCTGAGTGAACCATACCTTTAGCCCTTTTTCCTGCAGGAAGCTGCATGAACCGTTGCAGAAATTGGGCCATAATGTGCTTAACAGAAGCACTGAACATTTATTAGCAGTGTAAGAGCTATGAAAAAAATATGAAGGCATGAAAAATGGTGTTCAGCAGCATACTGAGAGCTGGTATTTTTGTGTGTTTCTTTCCTGTCTGCTTCCTCTGTGGCAAGAGATGTGGTCCCCCAGCCTCAGGTTACACTGCATTTCAGGATAGACGTCTAATTAAAGTGACATGTGCTGGGATGTAAAAATGGTAGCTCTAAGATGAGCTGAGCAGGATTTGGCTACAGCATTATCCATTTTAGTACCAGAACAGTAAGAGAATTAATAATAATAGTTCTAATAATAGAGCTGTAATAATGGTAAACTAAGTAATAATGTCACTTACATCACTCCTTACTTACAGATATTTCTGTTGGTTTAAAGGAAGCTGTATTGCACTAAACCTGAGACAATCCCATTCAAAAGTTCCAGTATAGCTACAGTTATGTCTTTGCATCAATATTGGCATTGGTATCCAACCAACTGATACATATAAATATGTGTCAATGGTCCCTGTTTGGGTGATAAACTACACAGCTCTTAGAAGTAGGGCAGCAGGTCAGCTCAGGAACAGCATCACTGTGCAAAATAAGCAAACTGCAAACAAAGAATGAGTAAAAACTTTGATGCTGAAGTATGAGCCCGTGTCTATTCTACACCATTTGTCAGGATAAATCTAAAGTTGTCAATTAAGTATACTCAAAAACTTTTGATACATGATCATAGTCTTTGTGTGTGCTCCTGTTAACTTACTCTTAAGTATCCCGGTGCTTTCTTTGGAGACATCACCGTACTTCCTAACTAATCAAACAATAGAAGACTGCACTGCTTACTGCCAACAATATTTAGTGAACATTTTTTATATATAAACAAAGCATCTTTTCCTCTGTTTTCATATTCAAGACTTCATATGATACAATTTCCTTTGGGGCATAGATAAAGTTATTCATTCACATAATTCATGCATGAGAAATGAAGCATGACTCAGAGCCTAAGGCATGCATATAAAATATAAAAAGAGGCCGTGCAGTGTGGGAGATCAATACCAAGTGACAACACTGTATAATCATTTCATTAATCTTTCATTTGATTAACAACTGCACTCACACAGAAGAAGAATTTGTATTCTTTACATATTATTCCTGAGGTTTTTGCCACAAAATGTTTTCTTAGGTTAAAAAAAAAAATCTTGTGTAAAGAGCTCACTGATGTCAGTGTTGGGAAAGTCTTTCTTACTCACTCAGATTCCTGAGCCGTCAGCCTACTGAAAAGCAACAACCTTGGATCAAACCATCAAACCACTGGTTCCCACTGCTGACGGCTCGGAACATTTACTGCAATCAGATAAATGAGGTTTGGGGGGGGAGTTGGAATATATATGTGTCAGCGGTTGTAATGCATGCTGTTGTGAGTAACCTCTGGACACATAAAACAAATGTGAGAGTCTTCTGTTGTATCTGCATTTTGCTCCTGTGTGTTTAGGCCTGCAAATGACTATTGTGCAAACATGAGAAACTTATTAATCCAGACCATCAATCAAAAAATTGGAAGTATGCTCAGATTACATTGCACACTTACATATTTTGGAAGTGAACATCCCAAATGCAAACAACTGGTATATGCACTGTCATTATTATTTGCAAATACCTTTATATGGTGCAGTGCAAAGATCTTAAGAGTAGTCATGCTATTCTTGTGTCAGTGAGATAATCACCCAGAGCCTTATCGTGCTTCTCGGTGTCTACAAGATTTGACTGTCATCTTCCTCCCATCTCTTTACAACACCGAAGAAAAGGCAACTCGTTTTAACTTAGGCAAAGTGAAAGAGCGAAGAATAAGCGATAATGGGATGGCAATTCTCACGAAACTGCTGATAAAATCCTGCAGAAGTAATTAGCTGATGGAAATCAAATGAGTCTTGTGTGAGGCGAGCAGGGATCATAGGCGCACATACTGTGGATGCCAACAAACAGCAATGCTATTCGACAGATGGATCAGAGCACTCCTGACCTAAACTGGGCTAAAAGCTCAAGATCACATGACTAATGGATTAGTGTTGGCCCAGCTGAAAGGAGGAGGGGGTTAGCATGCATGTCGCTGCATGCTTCCTGATCACTTCCCTTTAAATGTGTTTCCCTTTCTCTTTCACTCTGAATCTCTCTTATTACCACGTTACTAAATGAATACGCTCATTTGCACATTTAGCAACTCACAACTGAGCTACAAGCACAGAAAGTTCCTGCCCCCCCCCCCCTTTACATTTAAATCCTTCTTCTGTGCATTATCCCTTCCTCTGATCAGAGTGGCAAGGAGCTCCATGCTTATCGCAGTCATTGGTGCGTAAGTGACATCTTTGACACCTCAGCTCTGACTCACCGCTTAGTCGAATCAAAACCAGCGCCCCGTTACTCTCATTTCCAGCTCATCAGGGCAATGATGAGAATACATCCTCTGTGATGTCCTTCCTAGCTAACCTCTCTACTTATGTCACTTGTGTTTTCCCTACACTTGTCTGGAAGTAGAGAGGGGGAAAGTGAGAGGCAAAGACAAGCTTAAAGACGTGCCATAGTTTGGGCACGTGGCACAGTTGGCTTGTACGACAAAACATTGAGTTCTCCTGTCTCCCCTGCTGCATCTGGGGTTCCTGTCAGGGACAGAGTGTTCCAGCCAACTCAATGCCTGGCCAACATGCCATGTTCCCATGTCAACGGAAAATAAATGCCTTCCTTTTCACAGAAACCTGGGAAAAACTTCCATTCCTGCCCGCCATGCATGGGAATGATGGAGGGAGCATGCAGCATAGCATGTTTCTTGCCAACAGGGTTAAATGCTGAAAAACACTGGCCGTTATACCGTGCACACAGACTGAAGTTTTCCACTGACTACAACAGCTGAAATGCAGAAATAGTTTACACTAAGAGGTGGAAGCATTTGCCTACAAAATATCAAAGCACGCACAAATAATAAGCATAAAAATTCCAGTCTCAGCTTCCCTGCTTTTGCCTTCAAACAGAAAGGAACTAAAACAGAAAGCTGGAGCAACAAATGAAACAACTATCAAAGCAGCTGCTATTTAACTGACTGATTTCAGCAGCATTAAAAACCCACCCCGAGCCAATTTAGAAATTGGAATTGGGCTCAAGCTACTAACTCCTGCTGCTGTAGTGAGATGGAAGGAGTCAAAGAGTAGTCATAGAGTCTTCCAGGAGACATTATCACAGCAGGATGGAGGCATTATCACAAGGCTCAATTACTCTGAGCCACAAGGCGCAAACACAATACCACCCCAGTTGTGCAAGTCTAGCAAAAAAAATGTTACAGGTTTATCAAAGGCAAAAAAAAGTGAGGTCAGATCAGAGCAGAAAAATGACAAAAGATAAGGTGATTTCCGTCGCTAAGCTCATCTGCAAATTCCTGCAAATGCCACAAATACGACAAAAGAAAAGTGACATTTTAATGTTGAAGCAAAAGCAGCAGTCATGGTGCAGAGGTCATGCCTTTGACAGCTTTGTTTTGACCTTTAAGCATCATCTTCTTGTGCTTTTGGCACATTTAATATCATCAGGAGCATGTAAACAGTGTCAAAATGCTCTGTTTCACAATAACAACACTGACAGCTGAAATGAATTATAGAGGCGTGCTCAAAATGGCCTTGCACCTTTAAAAATTGTAATGACACTTTTATGTGAATATGATAGTTGGTGCAACCCTGGTATAGAGTGCTTATGTTATGCATCATAAAAGCATTAATCCTCCAGAACACACCACATATCAGAAATCTTCCACATGCAGAAATCAATAACAGCTGATCTTATGCAGGCTATATTATAAGGCTGTTTTTAGTATGACTGACATTCGTTCCACATTTTTATAATTATATTTTTCATCTTTAGATTTAAAAAGTAGAATTTGTTTTATGAATCAATTAGAAGTGAACTGGTACGAGGACCTGTTCAGGTATTTGCTGACATCGTGCTATAAACACTGTTGCCCTGCTCATAAACTGTTAGATGAACCGTGTATTAGTTTGGATTATTATAATGATTCTATTGTATTTTTCATGTCAAATATTTATCTTCAAATTATCAACAGTAGTACATCAGTTCTCAGTGACCTGATAAGTGAAAACACAGCATCTCAAGCAGCAGCAGGCTGTGAGGGCGGGGCCAAGAAAGCCATTGAGCAAAACCTCAGTCAGGCTTTCGACATCTCCCCATCATGCCAGTGACTCGGGGGCACTGTTACATCACTGTTACATCACTGTTACATCGCTGCAGGCTCCAAGACTGAAAAACCAAAAACAAACCTGTGCATGTGCTACATCTGCAAAAGTCTTATTTCAGGCCTCAGACTGGATTCCAGTATGTGACAAAGTCTTGAGCCACCCTTCATTTCCTTTGATGTTGCTTCTGAGGAGCCAGCTTGTCTTGTTTAAAGTGCTCTTGAGCAACAGTTCTCCAGGCTTTCTGAAGCTTTTCCACTCATTTTCAGTCCAGTCCTTGTACCTGACCGTCGTCTGATGATTGTTTACTTAGTTGCTGAACCACTTAAAAATGACCTATGAATCCCTGAAGCATAAAAAGGTACCTAACTGAAGGGATGAACCAGTGTTGTGTCTACACACAACAATCAAGTTAGCAAAAAAATATTTCAAATAGTATCTTTGGGCACTTTACTACTAACAGCCTATCACAAATTTATGAAAAATGCCAAAGATAACACAGTTTGACAGGCATCAAATAGTATTTTTTGCACCAACAAGGGGATTCCCAAAGAGTTACTAGCCAAAAACTTGGAATATATCTGCACTGTGTGCAGTGCGTCTGGACAAGTAGAGGACTAAAGAAGAAGTGGCAGGCCAAAAACAACCAACAACAGTAGATGTACAGTTTCTAACCAACAAAGACCTGACACAGGACCAGAAAGACGTTTGTAGCCCTTCAGTGGATCCATCCACGGTTCACTGAAGCCTCGTCAGAAACAGTCTCGGTGGGAGAAGCCAATCTTAGAGAAGGGAAACTGAGGTGTGTCAAACTGCACATGAACTCGACTGAAATTCAGTGGCAACTAAATCTGATGTTTCTGGAGGTTCTGTCATGGTTTGGGGCTGCATTTCAAAGGTGTTGGGACAGAAAAGTAGCGTCAGATTTTGATCCACCATGCAATACCATCTGGAAAGCATCTGATTGGCAATGGCTTCATTCATCAGAATGAAGAAAAGCTCTGGAATGTCCTTCAAGAACCCTGGAGAACTATTCTTTCAGACCGCTTGCCCATTTAGTTTCATTACAGGTTCACATCCACAGAAAACGCTGCAACTGGATACAGAGAATTAAACCAAGCAATGATGATGCGGCTGCTCTCACCAAGAATCGCCAATAAGGACACTCCCCTCGTTTTTCAATTAATCAGATTCACCAACAGAGAGAATCTGGTTCCAAGCGGTTTGTGAGGACTGTCCATGTCATGGAAAATTTGTTTTTCCAACACTAATAACCTCTGTGTACCTCTTTGGTATTTAATTGTAATTTTCTAGCACAAAGCCCACGTGCAGACCAAGGACAGCATGATGGCGTGGTGGTTATCACTGCTGCCTCACAGAGAATAACATCTGGAAGGTCTGGGTTCAGTTCCACCTTGGCCCGGGCCTCTGTGTGGAGTTTGCATGTTCTCCCCATGTCTGTGTGGTTTCCTCCCACAGTCCAAAGACATGCACTTACTGGGTGTGAGTGTGAGTGGTTGTCTGTGTCTCTGTGTTGGCCCTGCGACAGGCTGGTGACCTGTACAGGGTGTACCTATGTCAGCTGGGATAGAAGATGAAAAAGTAAATAAAATGAAGATGAGAAAACAACTAAAATGTAAGCTGTGTCCAAGGCCATGATGCACTTATTATCATGCTGATGCTGCATGCTGGCGGGAACTTGAACTCCCCACAGTGAGCATAAAGGAACTGTTATTGTTTTGGTCTTTGGTCAGTGCCGGTGTGAACACTGCTGGTGCTGTATTGATCCCTTTGCAAATGTTTACTTTTTACTTTGAATATATCATCATAAAATCCGTTTGGTTTCAGAGCTCAGCTCATTTCTCCACCACAGTTCAGCAATATTCAGCTACAGTTTGGACCTTCTCTCGTTCTTTACTATATTACTTGTTGACTGCAGTGCAGATAATTCACAGTACTGTTGTTTCACCAGTGTTCAATAGTTGTGTACTGCCATAGATTTATTTTACTGTAGTAAAGTGAGCGCATTGAAATTACCTTTAAGGGACCGTCCCACACTTCTCGAGCTCGCCTCAATAGTAAGCTCGTGTACACTTTCCTAAGCAAGGACTCTGGTATTTATTGATAATCCCTTATGTTTATAACATAGTCCCCAAATTATTATTCTTTGTATGGTTTGCATTAGTGCACTTTATACCGCTTAATACACGCCGCCCTGTTTGTTTATCTATGTAAGACATGCCGTGTGTTTATTTCCTTAACAGAAACCACACACCCACAGAGATACCTTCAAGGAGTCCTATTCTAGTTCAAATAAATGAGCAATCAACAGCTGCGTGTTTTCTGAACTACATTCACTGCCGTCACTGTCCTCGCGTTCTTACCGGACAACCTGTGGAGCAGATTCACAGAAATAGCACCTCATATTTCTGTCACTCATCAGAGATGTCACACCGGTATCCCTTAAACTAATACCGCTTTCATACTTAAAGCCACCCCCGTTATTTTTACACATGCTTCGGTAAATTGCTGCACACATTTCCAGTTTTCCCAACAAAATATAAAGTAATGAGGGGCGACTTGAGACTTTTGCACGGTGCTGTATGTATGTGACTAACCATGACCGGTGCGTCAAAGCCTTCCATTGCAGCAGCGAAAATGAAATGGTCGCTTGCCATATATAGATCTTATATATATATCAATATAAAAGCATCACAAATTAAAAATAAAAAATAAAGAAGAGCGAGCGATAATGTGCTAAGTAAAAGGACAAGGTGACAGCAAACTCAGTGGCTCAGCAGAAACGCTGTGTCAGTGCGAATTTAGAAATATTACTGGGGATGTTCACGTGCGCAGGGAGACCTGCCTGTTGATTCATCCGCGTTAATGAAGCCAAAAGCAGGGGAAAGTAGCCTGCCCGAACACAATTCTTATTACCAGCATCCAAATTGGTGAACAACGTCTGCAGGCGGAGGAGCGCTGCCGCACTCGCAGTTTGTTTACAAAGCGCTGTCACTGTATTCTTTCGCAACGGGCACCTTCAGTGGGACAAGGCGAGGACGTTCACCTCTTCAGAGGCGAAATGAAAAAAGAAGCACCTTGAAGCGAATGAAACTGTCGCACTCACCTCCGCGGATCGAGTGAAGTTGCTGTCCTTTTTCATAAAATGTGGGGTGAGGCTGCAGAGACGTGTGCAACCTACAACACGGACCTCTCCGTCAGTCAGTTCCCAACAGTTCGCTTCACAGTTCACTGCGCTCGCTCTCTCTGGCGCGCGCGCTCTCCCTCTATCTATCTCGCTCGCTGACAAACCACCCACTTCCGGCGGTTCTTGCATGTCTGTCAGGAGTAACAGTTTATACTGATTTCTGCCCTGATGGCTGATTTCGGAAGATTTTGAAAGCTTGTTATCATTTATTAGCAACATAAAAAAAATGTTACATTGTATTGTATATTTTGAAACTTTGGGGTTTTTAAGTATCTAGTTTATCTAGTCTGATGTTATACCAAAGGTCATCAGCACGGTGTTAAATTGCAACTTTGCAAACAATATTTTGGGCCACTTTGCACACTGGATTCATAGATATCCAATTTAAGAATCAGAAAATACGAGAGGAAATAACAGTAATAATCAGAGCTCGTCTCTGCTGCATGTAATGTGTGCAGATCAGTTGGTTACATTTTGCCAAATGTTTCATACAATCAATCGTTCGTCCACAAATTGAAGAATGGCGACACCTGCTGGTCAAACTTGAGCATGACGTTTTAAAAACAGCAACAGCAAAGCGAGAAGAGTTTTTTTACAAGACTGTTTCCATTATTTGCAGCTGTTTGTACTTTTAGTCCAAGGGCCCAAAGGAATATTTAAATCCTGCTTTTCTGAAATTGAACTGCTGCACTACTGCTTGACTCAGTGTGTCATTATTAGCAGTCTATCAGTGCGTGGGCTGAGAGGCTGAGACAAACAGGAGGTGGTAGAGACCAAAGATAAACCTGCCACAGATAATTAGAGGACAGTGTGGCCTGGGGGAGCCATCTAACAGAGAGCCACACGTTATTGTGTGACAGTAAATTTAACAGAAGGGTGACATCAAGTGAACACTTGCTCATTACTGATGAACAAGCACAGTGCCTTACCGACTTTATTTGTCTCACAGAAGGGAGGACCAAAAGCAAGTGTTTTGCTTAAACAGATCAATCTTTTAACCTTTGATATGAAAATGCTGTGAATATAATGTGTAAACACTTTTAATATTCAAGTCATCCAGTTGTTTCTGTTGTTTCAAATTCTAAACTCTTAATTATATCGTCTTTAATCAGCTGCATGTCACATGACTGCAGCAAGTTAGACATTTAAAAAGTGTAATAAGTAATTTATCAGATACACATTGCTGAATATTTTCTTCCTAAACACTTTGTAACAGTATTTTTCACCTATGACTTAATTTTCAAAAGTCCAGAGGTTGCTTTGCAATTATTGTTGTTGCATATAATCTGAAAAATCCCCTGTCACGCTATAGAAATTAATGGCTTCATTTTCTCACCTGCCTGTCAGACCGTCATCATTTTTAATATTCTCTCACACACACACACACACATACACACACGCACGCACAGCTTCATTGATTCTGCAGATTGACTGGCTGCAGTCCAGAATTGAAGGGTGACAGTTGCTTCCTCAAACAGCTGAGTCAGCAGCTGCTGTCGGTAATAGCTCTACATTTTCACGCCCCCTCATCTCCCCAAAGCAGTCTGTGCTCATTTCCTATCCTCAAGGCTAACCAGATACAGGCAAGACAGAGAGCGAGCGTGTGTGAGAGCATGGCAGAGGCTCAGTCATGCAGAAACTGCCTCCTTCCTCTGTTTGTGTTGCTGTTTGTCTCTGTTGTTGCCGTGTATTCTCAATAGGACCCTTGGGAATCCGGGCAGATGCATTGCTGTTGTTCACATTAGTATTGTTACACTTGAAGATACAAACAAAACAATGTGGGGTTTCCAGGCAGGGGAATCCAGCCTTCGTGTGCTGAGAGGTCGGTCTTCAAAGGCAGAAACTCTCAAACTGAAACTGGGAAGTAAAATGACAGCTCAGCTCTCATGACTTCACAGAAGCATTTTTTTAATGCCCGTGTAAATATGGGCTGCTGTTTGTTTGCCACGGTTTTGTTTAAAAAGTCAGCCTGCTTTCATAAAACCAGGCATTTTTTTCCCTGAGCTTTTCTAATTTATTCAGAGTACTAATTAAAATAAATAAATTTAAAAAAGAAACACGAGTTCAATTATAATGTTCAGCAAATTGGAAGTTTGCATCTAACGTCTTGGATTTAATTATGTGATTTAATCTACTTACATTCAATAACGGATTGAATCAAAGACATAATTTCACAAATTCAGTGTGAATTAATGTGATGATTTTGAACATTAACTGTACAATATTTCCCACATTACACCTCCGCTGCCTCCCCCTCATGAAAAAAGGATTCAACTATTTCCTGGAGATTTCACACACTTATGGATCGTCCTGAGTTCCCCTTTGTTCCACTATTATTATTATCAGTTTCCTGTAATACTTGTGCATCTGCAGAACATTTTCTGCAATAAAGTCCCTCTTGCTCCTGGCCATGAGGAAGCTCCTGAAACAAAGTTACTGGACATTGAAGTTCAGTCTAGTAAAACATGTTTCACTCCCACCGTGTTGGAAAGTTTGTAGCCGAGCACTTCTATGTTGACCATTACAGTGTAAGGTTTGTACATTAGAAACAATGCTGCCCTCATCATGCACTATTTAAGAGCTTATCCTTTTATATATGTTTTTATTTGGATGCTTCAGTTACACTCACAGGCCACTACTGAACTGCCTTCATTCTTCAACAAGGAAACATTCCTCAGGTATTTTGGTCCATATTGAAATGATAGTATCACACAGTGCTGCAGAATTTTTGGATGCACATCCATAATGTGAGTCTGCCTTTGTACCACATCACAAAGGTGCTCTACTGGATTGAAATCTGATACCTGTGGAGGCTATTTGAGTAGAGAAACTCACCGTCAAGTTCAATAAACCAGTTTGAAATGATTTGTGCTTTATGATATTGCACACTGTTCCCCTGATGCTTGATTTGAACTTCATCAGGTCATCTTGATCACGTCTACATACCTGAATGGATTTGGTTTGTGGCTGATTACATACTTGCATTAATAAGCAGTTGAACAAATGTACCTAACAATGCTAATCTACAACGAATGCAGACGTTTTCATCCGAGCATAGTAAAGAGAATGCACACAAACCAACGAAAGGCTTCCAGGATGCTGGGAAAATAAATTGATTTGCACTTCTTTCTTATGCCAATTCTAAAAAAGTTGGGATGCTATGTAAAAGGTATAGAATGCAATGATTTGCAAAGCTCATAAACACATATTTATTGACAGAAGAACACATGAAAGACCAGATGTTTAAATTGGGACTAGTTTATGAAAAATACTAGTTCACATTCAATTTGATGGCTGCAGCACGTCTCAGAAAGATGGGGCAACCAAAGGCTAGTAAAAAAGTAAATGTTACTAAAAAAGGAAACGACTTGAGGAATATTTTGCAATAAATTAGGTTAATTGGCAACAACAACTCTTTTTGGAAAGCACTGCATCTGGAAAGGCCTTGCACATTTCAGCAAGACAACGCCAACCTGCAGACTGTTTTTAAATAAAGGGAGGCTCCACAGGGTAACCATGGGAAACAGCTCTTTTCCATATTTCATGTGGTGCTGTCATCAAATTCAAAATGACATTTTCTCTCTTTTATTAAAATTGTGGATTTTCTCAGTTTACACATTTGATATGTTCAGTGACTGGTTTTGCAAATCATTGCAGTGTTTGTTTACATTTTACACACCATCCCAACTCTGTTGGAGTAAGTTTTATAATTGATCAGAAAAAAGTCAGTGGTTATATTACTTGACTATTTTTAGCGCTGACCTTTCTTTGTTGCCTTCAGGCTCATGATTATAAAATATTTTTTTAGAGAACCTCTGTGATATTTCAACAAGGGCACAGTAACTGTGTGGCTTTCTCAAGCTCAAGTGCTATTTTAATTCAGGTACATGTGTAATGTGTAAACGGATCTGGCCAAGGTCAAGCATAAATATGCCGGTCGCACAGATACGCTCAGCACAAGTGGAATTAAACTTCTCCAGGATATTATATCTCAGTTCTGCAGCTCAGGGCAGATGGTGTGTTTTTATTTAACCTGTACAGTGGACTGTACTTTATTAACCCTGTATTAATAAAGGGTAATCGCACCACTTTCCTCAACACGCCTTATGGCCTTCAGATGGCGCTTAATGAAAAAAAATGAACTTTTCATGCAGTATAACAATCGTGGACACCTTTCTTCAAACACAACAAACACCAGCAGCAGCTGAGGAGTGAGTAATTAAAATGGTTTATTTACATTTTAAGCACAACACTGTTTGCTCCTTCAGTGACTCCTGCTGATAAAATCGACAGCAGATTTATACTGTGGCAATAACAGGCTTGGTTTTGAGTTCTCTGTTCCACCAAAAATACCACACCAAACGCTGGAGGACCCTCCCGGTCACTGCACCCTGTGGTCGGACACCAAAATATCTCAGTTTGACGAGGCCAAAATCATGTGGAAATTTACAGAGGGAGCGCAGCTTGTGCTAGTCTTTGTGGCACCGCTAACAGGTGCGTTCGTGGCAAAACAAAGAAACATGTGGCTTGAATTTTGCTGAACAATGTGAGAGAGAACGCAGCTCTAATATCAAGGGAGACTGACAAAGCTGTATTTCATAATTTCTCACAATACTAAAGGAGAAAACTAATAATCTCACACGCGCCAGAAGCTTCTTGTGTCTTTACACAACAAATACAAGAAGTTTCCCCGTTCGTGTGAGAACCAAACAAACCGTTTTATACAGTGAAAACAAGGTGGAACGACACCAGACTGCATTTGGCCGGGACGCTGAAAAAGCTTAGCTTATACAACAGTTACTCATTACATTTTCTCATTCAAATAAAAGAAGACATCATATTCATAAGTATTCAAAAAGTAAATAACACAAAAATCTAAAAAAGAAAAATCCAACTCCTCAAGCTTAAATGTCTAATGTACTTAAAAACATGTTAATTATAACGAGAACCGTCATGAGTCTCAATTCTTTATCAGAAGAAAATCTTCCAAAAACCAATTATCTTCCCTGCTGTGTGAGAGCGAGAATGTTTTTACATAGAAAAAGAAACTGTACAGATGCAACTGTGTATGGAGAGAAAAATAAACTAACTCTTCACCGCGAAGGAAAAACCCCAACGAAGGAAAGAAAGCGACAGAAGTACTCGATCATTTTACATCGGTGATGCTACATCCATGTCCAGAGTGAGCGAATCTGCAGATTAAAAACAAACAAAGCAATTAATAATCAAGGCGTATGAAGCACATTTGTTCTTAACGAGGGCCGAGGAGGCAAAGCCCTGGGAATTTATTATGTCGTGTGTGTGTGTGTGTGTGTGTGTGTGTAATATGTGCAGCCGACTCACCCAAATGTCCTGGATTGGCATCAGCTTCATTGTGCATCAGGGAGTCGAGGGTCCGAGGTGACATGGGGAACAGTTCACTGGTGTTTCCAGAGTTTGTGCTGTGAAAAACAACCAACAAAAGAGGACAAATTGTATAATATTAAATATTATGGCTGGTTGTAGCTACACAAATCAAATACGAGTATGAACTGTGATCTGTGGTAAGCAAAGCGATGAGTAAGCGTGATGTGGCCTCCAGAGGTTTAAAAAAAAAAAGGCTGCGATTCTGCTTTGATAAAGAAATGATTGGTTACTGAGTAAATAAGTCACTCCATCTGCCTCACCGCACTCTAGTGGGTGATTCAGCATTTGCATCTGTACAATCATGGTGGAAGAAGAGAGCAGGTGATTTTCTTTTCTTTGTAAATCTAAACAGCAAAGCGCATCACAAACCAAAGGACAAATATTTAAAATGATGTAAATCTTTGTAGCTTTAACTCAGGCAGTTCTGAGCACAACTGAACACAAGGCAAACTGAGTGGATGCTAACGGCAGCTACGCTCCCGTCAGTGTCACAACAATCAGTTTGCACAGTGGATTAAGTGGCTCGAACAGGCCATTATAGTCTTTTGTTAAGTCCCTTCATTGGTTTTTCTTTCACCGAACTGACATGGCTTCTGCCGTGTCGGTTCAGCCTGAGATATTATTTTTTTTAATCATTTCTTTTTCTACAGCAATTACAACATGTAATTTGGACTGTTTAATCCATGCAAATGAATGTAGATGAGGGATAGTGAGGAAATGTCAAACAGTATGGGCTGAAATAAGGGAAAGTTATTGTATTGGAAGTAGGAACGATGGCTGTTAGACCCAAAAAATAGAATCTAAGAGGAGTTACTTTGCTAAGATTTCTAAAATCCACCCATCAGACACACAAAGTGACAAGATGCACACACAGCCCTACATGTCAGCTCCCCCCGAGTGGCCTACCCTGGGAATCCGTTCCCAAGCAGCTCACTGTCCGGCAAGTCCATGAAGACGGAGGGACACCTATGGAGACAGGTCAGGATCTCACTGAGCAAACCTCACGCCATCAAACCCACTAGTAAACATGGCTGACGACCTGCTTATACGACCTGTTTACAGCCCTGATGTCAGTCGATCTCACTCTTTAAAACTCACCTGCAGCTGACATTTCACACCTCTATGCTTCTCATCTTTAGCTCGTCTCAGGCATGCAGTCAACACTTGGTATTTGTCAACAAATATTGTTGGTCTTTTTGTTTATGCTTAACATTTACGTGTACACCGTGTCGTCTAACCACGAATAAACAGCAAGTTCAGTTGGATTAGGGATGGGTATCGTACTGTTACCAGTACAGTGGACCCCCCCCCCCAAAAAAAGTAAATACTCTAAGCCAGCTAAACACTTCTTTATGTGTGTGTGTGTGTGTGTGTGGCTCTGGGGCAGCCCCTGCCATTCATATATAGACTCCAGTGGAGAGATTTCTCCTCCTGATTGGGACTAGAATACATCATAATTTCTCCAGAGAAAAGAAGTGATGACATCACAGCTTACTGATATTTGCCCATTTAATACCATGTTTTGGTACCCATCCCTAGCTGTGGTTAGAGAAAAAAACAAAAACGTGTACTAAATATTTGGGAATGGTCAGTGAGTCAAGCAGCGAAACAGAAGTGTGAAACATGACTGTTCACATACTGAAAATGAAAAGATTCCTTTCACATGTGCATAGTGAGCGAACAGCCACATGGCCCACGCACAGTCAGTCTAAACTGATTCCTTATAGAATCTGTAAATATCTGTGTTCACAGTGCTCTCACTATGATGATCCTCCCTCCTCACGGTGAGTAAAAACCTCCGTCTTGTCTTTCTTTCATTTTGAAAAAAAACTTGGGAAGATTTGCCGCATTAAACAGTTTCCATCTTCATCATAAACATTCAGCCTTTACAAGGAAACATTAACAGGAAGTAATATAAGCAGAGGTCACATCGTGGCCTTGCTGTGAATATTATCAGTCTGAGATGATACTTACGGGGTCACACAGATGAACTTTGTCTTCAAGTACGGCTGAATGGCTGTTTGGGGAAAAAAATGCAACGCTTTTATAAACATACCGAACAATATGTTTGACTTAACCAAGTGAAGAGCACGAAGAACAAGATGGGAACTTACTGCTCGTTGAGTCTCCTCCCATCTCGGGCTCGGGAGCTGCTTCTGGCCGGCAGTATTTCCCAAAGGCTTCCTCTTTGGGAATTTCGGGATAAAGGTAAACAAGAGGTGAAACCAGGATGTTGGTGGCATCCATAATCTTGTAGCCCATGATGATGTCAGCAAAAGACATGCTGTTGAGCTGCTGCTTGGTGTAAGGCTCCACCGACTGGATCTGGGTCTTTCCTGTATGAACATTAAAAAAAAGCTGAACGTCACAACAAACGGAGCAAATCGAGAAACTATCATCGGGAATGCCGAGCTCCAAAACACTCACCGCTGATGTCTTTCTCCACCCATGTGAAGGTGATGCCCCCCTCTTTGCTGCTCTCGCTGAAGCGCAGCAGAAAAGTACCAGGAGGCTTCGGGCTCAGGATGGCCCTCTCCCTCTCCTTACTGATGAATCCCATGATATACCTGAGGAAGACCAAGGAAATAAAAACTGATTAAAGAAAGCCTACTGCAGGTTTCTAATATGAAAGGAAGGCAACCGCTCGGGGAGGTGACTGTAAACAAACTCACCCTTCGTTCCACAGTGCAAGAATGTACTTTTTCACCAGGTCAATAATGTTGTCGAGCCACACCCAGAAGGAGAAGCCTTTCCCGGCCATGTTTTCCTGTGAAGCAGAACAAAAAAAACATCAATCACACAGAACAATTAAATGTCAACAAATCACACTGAACTACTTAACACTGTTGGGTGGATTACCTTACAGAACTTGGCCCACGTGATCTGACATCCAGAGTAGTTGACACATGGTCCTATTTGGACAATTAAGGGGTGAAATCAAATCTTATTATATAGGACAATGCAAAGCTAAATAATGCTGGATATTTCAGGGCTTGCCATCTAACCTAGTAGTTTCTCAGCCAGTGTGGTGAGCTGTTCAATGGTCAAGCCTCTCTTGGTGGTGGAAGAGAATTGCCAGCTCAGCACCTCGGCCACCTGGTCCCACGTCCCCACTGGAGGCTTGGTGAAGAAGTTCACGTTCTAAAAGAAGAACCACAAGGAAAATGCCTCGAAATAAATCATTCTACTTCAAACTTGAGCTCTACAGGGTCAGCAGTCTAGTCCCTTTCCAGCAGAGGGTGCTGTCTTACCTTTGGGTGGTTAGTGAGCATGTTGTACCACAGGATTGAAGCCCAGGCATTTGGCATCTGGCAGATGTTTGATATGACCACCACAGGCAGGGAATGGGTCTGCAGACATGGAGGAAAAAACACTTCCAGTGTCTATGTAGTAAATCACCTTTAAAACCTTCTGCTATTCAGTGCTGACGTTTACAACATGTGTGCCATCGTATTAAAAGTACTTTTAAGCCTAAAAGTCAGGCTCCTGTTTGGTGTAGGATTATCCTTTGTTCAGCAACCAAGGCAGGCGTTGTACCACGAGATCATGGCTAAATCTTCCATGACGACAGATCACTCATGAAAGAATTGTATGATGATTATATAACGCACTGAAATTAAAGAAGGGCTGAATTATTGTTTAATTCACTACTTCAAATCAGACAACAAATAGTAGCAGATTTGTATCTTTTGGATAATAATTCAAGCTAACTTAACTCATGGTCTTTGCAGCAAACAAATAATATCTGTTACTCATAAAGTATTTTATATGTGATGTGGTTTGTCACATATTTTATTGGCATTTTTTTTAGAAACTGAGCAGATTTAACTTAATCGAAACCTTAAATCAGCAAAATACTAGAGTGCAAAAGTATTCAGTACCAGTTAACCACCCAACTACCATCCCGGGTCAAACATCTGATAAACCAAAGAGTTTTTTTTTAATCAAACAGCTCATGTAGAAACTGGGTTGGTGGCGGTCTTTGGAGGTGGAAGACTTCATAAATGACTAATTTGTCTGGTGACTAACTTTGTATTGGATGTCATATAACAAAACTGCATAAAGCTTTGGGAATGCTTTGAATTTTGTTGATTTCTAGTGTTGTGTGAAAGGTTAACGGTGAAAGCATGAAACACTCACCTCCAGATCGATCTTCAGGCCTTGATGATAGACCTCAGTCTCAAATGTGATAAGATGGAGTTCCTCTGTGACAATCAGAGAGGCCTAAAAGAAAACACACCACTTAACCTCTTTAGAACAACCGTCTATGCGTGTAAGAGAGAAAAAGGCTGTTAATTACAGGTTCAACCAAAATAAATTTCATGCTAAATAGAGACGCTGTCACAATCAGTTTGATCGCTACAGAAATAGGACTTACGTCGCTGTTGGTCCGGCCACCGTTGCCACACCTTTGTTCTCGAAGGGTCTGCAACAAACAGGAAGTCAGTAATCCAGAGAAGACCTCTCTCAGCTTACCTCATAATGTTCGGCCAGTAAGAGGTTTGACTCACCAAGTGTTTAAACTCTGCTGACAGGCTGCCGTTGTTGGATTCCTCCATGTTCATAACCTTTGTGTTGGTACCGAGGATGTTAAACTTTCGCGACCTAATAAAATCAGATTGCAGCAAGAAGTAAGAACCTCCTCTAAAAACCCGCACGTTAAAGGCTCTGAGGGGTGAAAGTTCGTGTTTAAAGTCTTACCCTCGAATTGCAGCCACATCGCCTGATTCCCTGAAAAATAGAGCTACAATGAGCAGAGCAGTACTTTCTTCTAATAAATCATCACTTTGTAATCCTGGCGATCAAAAACTTGACATAAATGTCAGAAAATGAAAAACTCACTTGTCGATGCAAACTTTAATTTTCAGCTGGTAATTGAGTTCAGGGAACTTTACCAGTAACCTTGAAAAATTACAGAAAAGAGACACGATAGAACAAATTCTTACACGCATAAAAAAATAAATTACTGTTATACAAAAAGTATTTTTGTCTTTGATTCTTCGGTGTTGTGATCCTGAATCTCACCTGACTTTATTGGTGAACTGCACGCCTGTTTTGATAACCAGAGGTCTGTCTGGATGCATGGGCATGCAAGGCTGTCTTTCAACCACAAAAGCACTAAAATACAAAGCAGATCATGTTTCAGAGATTTCCAGAAAAACATCCCAAAAATATATGGAAGGTAATATTACAGGTATAAGTTCTCATAATAACAGTTTTCAGTCCGTAAAGCTCTCAGAGAATGGAGATAGCTCACATTTACTGATAAACATCAGAGATTCAACACTCAAGTACCTCTTCATAAGGTTTCTGAACAAGTCCACGATCTTCTCCTCGAGTGCGGGCCGGTGCTGAATGATGGGGTCTCCTTTGTAGGACACTTTCTGCTGAAGCTCCTCCAGCTTCTTGATTTGTTGCCGAATCTGGAGCTGGGACTCAGCCAAGGATGTGATCCTGGTAAAAATAATTATACACAGTCAGACAAATCTAAATGAAGGGAGTATAAGAAGAGCAGAGTCATCAATTTATGATGCAAAAATAATCACCAGCGACTGTGACCATAGCTTAGAATAAACTGGGTAACTGTTTCCAAGTTTAATTCTTCTTTTCATTAAAAAAAACAAAGATTACATTCTTAAAACTGGTTACCAAGTTTCAAGGCGATCGAGGCAGATGTTTGGCGGACCTCCAATACAAGCAATCTGCTGTCTTCTCTTCCAGTCTGCCAGCTCTTCATCTGTCAGGTTCTTCTGTACATAATCCATGGCAGTCAACAATCCGCCCATCTCTGTGACAATTTGCTGTAAGACACCAAGCACAGCGCACATTAAACACGCGCATAAAGAGTTATCGATTATCTGTTTTGCAAACTTTCTACCACTGTTAAATATTCAAACAATGTCTGTGTACATTACTGTCCCTCGAGCCCCAGAACAGCACTTTTCATAAATAAAATGAAAGGATGTGTAGCATGGATAACTAAGTGACATTTGGTTTCCCAGCTGCGACACCGTGTTTATCGCTTCTTGTGGTAGTCAGCAAACTTAAGCTGGTGTCTCTGAACATCCAGAGGTGCTGTTCCATTTCTATTTCAGCATTTCTGATAATCTTCCATTTGCCTTTTAATAAATCTGTGCACATCCTCGCATATACAAATACCCAAGTCTTTCTCTAAGGCATTAAACTGTGTATTGATTATCCTTGTGTTCTTGACTTAATAAGTACCTGAGATAACATAAACTTATAATCAGTAAAGAACAAACACCCACCCTTCTGAGCTGGTCCAGGGCGCTTAACATCTGCTCGAGCTGAGCCATCTTCTGCCTGGTTGCAGCTGCCTGGCTATTTCCATTCAGGTCCTGGGACAACTCTGAAGAAAAGGTGAACAGGTGATGGTTACATTCATTTTTATCTGTTGCTATTGGCGATGCAGCTGAGAAAATGATGACAGAAATATACTTCGATAATTATACCTCCTTGGCTTTTTAGAGTCTTGTAATTGAAGTCAAAATCATCTTGCAAGTTTTCAAGCATTTTCATCTTCTGTTCCATATCCTGTGGAGAAACAGAAGATGATCTATATACATTTAGGCCAAGAAAGACCACTTTTGTCAGGGGAACACATCTCACTGCATGTTTAAAATTGCAGTAAGTGAATCTGTGTTGGAAACTGACCTGCACCCGCTTCCTGATGTCTTGAAGATTGTGCTCCAGTATCTGCTGCTTCTCTGTCACTACTGTCCCAGTGGGATGGGCTGCCTGGCCATCCTGCAAAGGAACAAAAGATACTAAAATATGGAGCCTTTGTGCTGACTATATAATATGGTAAAGTCTAAAGATGGGTCATTATTGCTGTATAAACCTGTGTAGCAGAGGTGGCAGTCTGCAGCAGCCTCTGTTCCTCCCACAAACAGCGGGCAACAATGCGAGCAATGTCCATCGGTTTCTCCAAGTACTTGCTCTGCAGGTGCTGTTTAATCCTGCGGAGGTTATGCTGGTAGAGCACATTGTTCTCCTGCAGAAAGCGGCTGTATTGCTGATCTATTTCTCCCAAGAGGTTGTGGAACACCAGTGTGGCATGTGACTCCTTATTGGCAGCGTAAGCCCTAGTGAACGACAGGTGAGGCGATCAGTATGATAACTTCTATTTTTTCCTCACACAGTCGGGTCAAAATCACCACCACTTTGCCACAAGTACGACTATTTGGGTTAACAAGTGCACCGACACATTGTATCAGAGTGCTCCGATTCCTGTGGTGGTGTTATGACAAAAAAGGAAAGGCTGGAAATGAATGTTAGAACATTTTGGATGGAGAGAAAATTAAAAGTAGTTTAATGGAACACAACAGAGACTAGAAATATAATGATTTCTCACCAGTCCTGACTCTCAATCCAGGGAGCAAGAAACTGCCGTAGCTCCATGGGGAAGCTGTCACTGTACAAGTGGTAGAGTTGCTCCAGGTACCTGGTCTCCAGCTGCTGTAACTGGTTCCACTGGGCCATCTTGACACTCACCTCCACTGGCCAACATTAAAAAAAAAGAAGAGCATACATAAATGAACATAAATTACCCAGCATACCCAGACGCACACTGATAAGTATTTACAAAACTGTGTCACAGTCGCTGTCACCGAAGGGAAATAGCTAAATATGAAGTTTTCTCTGAAAATGATGACAGGCCCATGAGAGGCTTCCTATTCAGCACACTCACTTCCTGTTCACTGAAACACTACGCCTCCACCATGAAATTTAGGCCAACATGAACAGCTGTCAACTCCCTGAGCGGACAGGAGTTAATGATCTCTGGTGGTGGTTTTTGCCTCGAAGGTATCTGCTAGCAAAAATAAAAAGCCACACGTTGCAATTTGAGCAATGCTCTTTCATTAATTTCCAGCCACCTGAGATCAGATATAACTCATATCTAGGTTGCGTAACTATAACTTTTCAATCAGATCCACATGGGAGGTGTTGCTAGCCTTCTCATCGTTTCACCTAAAGGTTACACTGTTCCCTGAAGGATTGTCTACTGTGCACTAACAATAAGCAGACATTCAATGCATCCAACAGGAAGCCGTCTTCTTTGTTTAAACCCTATATAACATTTTGGATTGTGTTGCATTAACATCCTCAGTCTGCCACTGAATGTGTGTATTGTGTTGTCCAAAATTAGACTTAAAACACTGGCAGAGATGTTTAACAACTTGGTAACTGATGACACAGAAATGTACTCGACATGTAACAAAACTTCACTTTCTGTTTCCAAGAGCAATGATCTTCTCTTGCTGACAGAAAGCAGAGCGCCAAGATACTGCTGTTCATATCTGAACAAGCTACAACAAGACCTGCATTTGCATCTATGTCTTAGTGTTATTCAAAAGAACTTGATGTACTTGTAGTCCAAGGTTGTACATTTATTTACATGGAGGTGAGTGCAAAGTAATGTAATCACCTCTCAAAAGATTTGTAATTTAAAAGAAAAAGGCCACCAGAGATTTCCCAACTTTCATTGAACTCATGTTCAAGAAAAGCCACTGCTTTGAGTTAAGAAAAATAACTATTCTCGCTAATAACATGTGGCTATTTTAAGCACTGAAGGCAGATATCCAACTGGCCCACTTATGCTGCAGGTTTCATATCACCCATGTTCCTCTTTCCCCAACATATGAAAAAGATGCTTTTATGCATTTTGGACATTTCTGGGCATGCGAAAATCCTGAGGGGCTTACATCAACAAAGAGTCATATCAGCATAAGAAACCATAAACAGGCTGCAAGTGTGATCCATGTTTGCAAGTAGTACTTCTACTGTATAACCCATTTCTGCCACCTTTATTAGGTTTCTCCATCAAACAGCTGGAGCATTTTGACAAGAACTCTGCAGAATTATCAAGAATAACTCGAAACAAGTTGCTTGTTTATGTCGGATGACTCTAAACGCAGTTTGTTGGGTACATTACCGCCACTGTTCACATTTAAACAATCAAAACGCATTATTTACTATTAGTTATCTTAAATAAACCTGCCAGACCAACCAGTTGAGACTGTCCGCAGCTTTATGCTGGGAAGGAAGTGGCATGAGCGGTAAAACCTAATGCCATTCCTTAAAACTCATAACACTGATATTCCGGGAAGTACTTCCTTGAAACAGTAAAGAGAAACACTAAACGTGCAAAAAAACAGTATTTATTACAGTATATGCGTCATTAGTCAAAACCATATTGATCACGATGTATTTTAGTAGTCATCATAGGTCTTAAAAATCAAACTCGCCAAAGTTAATTCTCTTTTAACGTGTGTCCATAATTAAAAGTCTAATCTGATGAATACAAGACTTGAATCATAAAGCCCAGCAGTGAGTGTGCTGGCCAGGTGAAGCCTTGGGGATGGTTATGACAACTTAAAGAAAACGTAAAGGAATGACCTGACTTTCACTCGGTTCAAAGGGGCATCCCGTTAAAGCCCCCACCCCAGTTTTTAAATATCAGAAGAACTGCCATAGAAAACACATGAGAAAAACAGACCGCACAAGTATAAAAACCAGCCTGCTTTAAGACTTATGACTGCAATATTAGCTTAATAAGAAAAGAGCAGAACCGTAACGCACTTTAAATGCAATAACACTTTAATAATTGATCACTGTGCGAGCACAGGGGGTTTCTCCAGCGCGAGTAACTAAGTACCTATAAAGTACTGCAAGTGTACTGCAGAGGCGTCATGGATAGTAGAGGCTGACGTGCCTGGATATGGTCTGCTGTTAAGTTAAAAATTTGATTTGTTACATTGAAAGCAGAAGTTGATTAATATTTGCTTACCTGGCTCGATGCCACTTAGTTGGAAGGTTTCCCCGTCAAAACAGTAACTTTTCTCAAAAAACACACTGACAATAACAGTCAGCGGCAACCTCCCTTAAAATTTAACCCAGCGAAACTAAGGAAAGCGCTCGGAAAAAGACCTTAACTCCAAATCCTCTCCCCCAACACGAGAAACACTTCTTCGACGCAAGTACGAGTCTGACGCGCAACCCATCCCCTACATTGCAGTCTTTCCAGCCAGACAAACTCCATAAAGTAGTTTATTGACATTTCCAACCACCAATAGGATTGGGTGACTCTGCTGGCACCAATCACAATGCAGCTTACAAGTGAAGAAGGCGGGTCACTAGCTTGAGGTTGGTTGAGGAGGTCGTGTGTACCGCTGTCGCAATGAGCTGTTCTGCGCTGAACATCCTCCCCCCGGGTTAACTAGAGACACAAGCTGTGCGCGCGGTTGCTCCGGCGGGAGTACAAACACTTCTAAGGAACAGCCAACCTAGAAGTCATCTGAATTACCGGCAGTACCGACGTCATCGAGAGTTTAATAACACTAGAGCTGTTCATTATTTACCTCTGCCGGTCATTATTCAAACCTCCGGTCACGGTGGGTGAAAGAATATAAATAAACTTATAAACTGACAAAAAAATAAAAACATTTTCAGCCAGTTTCATCAGAATGATATCAGGCACTACATATTATTTAGTAAGGCTTTTATTTATACTGAATATTTTAGGCTAATAGGCCTTAAACACAACAGAATCAGTCAAGCGCCATTATCTGAATATAAATCAGTTACATTAGGTTGCAGCAGTGTTGCAATTTGCTCATTTTCTAATTTACCAGCAGCTTAAAGGAAGGCAGAATAAACATGGTGACAAAAACACACACTTCATCTAAAGGAACCACTAAGTATTATGGAGTACAGATTATTTTTGGCAACAAATAAAATAAAATAAACAAAATGTTAATGCTATAAAATTCACAAGCTCGTGTGATTTTACAGGCCTGCAGCTTGATTCCTGTATTCGTTTGTGTGATTTCAGCTTCATGCTCGGGTATATGGTACATTTATTATTCCTCATCTGTCTCTTTCTCTGACACACACGCACGCACATGCACACACACACCCTTCGCTCTGTCTTTCTCAATGTTCTCTATTCTGTGCAGTGCTCTGACCGAGCACTCTCCTTAATTGTATTTCCCTGCCCATTGATTATTTTAATGGTGGTCCATGCTACACAGCAGGCCTCTGTGTGCCTGTACCACATCAAGGTCATTCAAGTCTCCAGGGAGGGAAAATGGAAGACAAACATTCATCTAATTTTTGTCTGGAGATTGACACACTCGGCCTTACAAGAGCTAAAGATTGAACATCGCCATACTAGTTTACATTCATTACTGCTTTCTCCATCTTATCCCACTTGCAACATCCCACTTGTATGATTTATAACCATATTTTTTTATTATTTTTTGCTTTGGATGTTCCTGAAGCAGTTCTGCTTCTCTGTATTATAAACAGCAGTCATTAAACTGTCATCCCACGTCTCTTGAGCCATCTTTTTTGCAGCCTGTAATTTAAGAAATTTTTAATAGGGATGTGAAAATGTACTGTGATGAGCTGTGACCATGGTGATACAATCGCGTGTTTTTTTATCACTCCCCTTTGTGCAGCAGTGTAATATGCGCAGCTTGGTGAGATGTAACAAAAAGGTGTATACACATTAGTTTAACTAATAATTAAACCCTCTTTCACTGTAGCTGAGGTAACATTCTGTATCTTGTTATTAGCTTTTTCATTAAATTATAAAATTTTCAATAAACTGCAGCTAAAAACTTTAACAAGTGATCAGTTAAGGACTCAGAATAACAATGCACCATGCAATGCTACCCCACATTGCTTTTTTAGTGTGGTGATATGCATTTAAACATTGTGATAGCTGAAGTCACAGGTTCATGGCTCCCAGAATAAATTAGAAATTACATATCTATTTTCAGACATTTACACTCGAGTGCTTAACACTGAGAAACATCACACTGCAACATTTGACACAATGTTTGAGTAACCTTATGTTCCAATGATTGTGCATGTCAGGAGTGCAGTTTTAGTAAAACCCCTTAAATCAAGTCCAGTCCAGCACATCTTTGGTTCACCTGTAGCCTCCATTTTTATTTTTCTCTATGCATCAATCCCGGCTGCTACTTAAAAAAAAAATGCACATTCACATTTCCAAATCCGTCCATTACAAAATAAATCTTGCCAACAAGTTCCTTTCGCCATATGTATTAATGTGCATGCCACACATGGAAATTACTGAATATGGTCTGTTAATAGCAAAGAGTATTTATGTATTTTTTTCTTATAAGCACACAATTAATCAAACCAACAACAAACTGCAAAAACTGTGTTTAAGTCTAGCCTATAGCATATTTCAAAAGTTAGCTTTGTTTTTGTCTCGTTTTACTATTTGTATGCTAAATATGAACAGTTATGAAAGTCATCCCTGCTGGGAACAATAACAAGTGAACAGAAAACAAATAAGATGCCATAGATTGTAATCATTTATAAAGTCCCTATTGTGTCCATGTGATTATATTCATTCACCAATATTGTGTTTCCTTCTCCATCCTTGTATCATTTCTTTCACAGCCCTATGCAGCTGTGAGACTCTATTCACTTTGGGCTTTCTCCACCCTGACCAGCTCAGAGTCTTCAGTCACCTGCAGCAAAGTCTCCATCTCGGGGCTGTCTACACTGACCAGCTCCCCTTCCTCCACCTCAACGTGCACGCCCATCCCGTTCGTCTCGCCTCCCGGCTGAACCTCGGCCTCGCTCACTTCGACCATCTCTGTGTTCTGCAACACTTCCTCCTCCCCTTCCCGGATCTTCTTAACATGGAAGGTAAAGGGGGGAACGCGGTACACGGAGGTTTTGGAACGAGCATAGATCTTGTGGTCGGGGGTGAGAGACTTCTTCACCTTCTCCTTGGAGCTCTTTATTTTTGCCCTGCGTTCCTGGTTGGGGGTCATGCGGGTCCCGAGCTTGCCAATCTTCTTCTCGAGAGTATGCTTTGTTTTCTCCAGGTTATCACGGGTTCTCTGCTTGGTCTTCTCCAGGTTTTCACGGGTTCTCTGCTTGGTCTTCTCCAAGTTTTCCTTGGTTTTTAGTTTGGTCTTCTCCATTTTCTCTTTGGAGAAGGCTTTCTTTATGTTATCAACTTGCTCTTTAGTGGTGCGTTGGAGGCGTTTTGTACGTGTCTCTATGTGCACCTCTTCAATTATCACATCGTCATCCGAATTAAGATTGGAGATTCCCTCTTGTCCCTCCTCAGGGATTTGCTCAAGACCCTCCACTGTTTTACTTTCTTCTGCCTCTTCTGTCTTGGGTTTGGAGGCTTTTGGTGGCTTCACTTGATCCTAAGTGGAACAAAAGAGGAAGAATAAGAAAGAGGGAAGAACATTAAGCCATTACAGCAGTATATTAAAATATCATTGGGGGTAAGTTATTAAATGGCATGTCATTTGACATGTTTTAAAATGAGATATAATACAAGATGATGGGCTTTGGGTGTGCAGTGGAATTGAAAACACCAGCATGAAAGTCTGCAGTGTCATGTATCATCGAGCACTCAGTCCAGTCAGTGCAAACATTTCACTGCGTGTAGCTGGTGCAGAGTGCCATCTAGTGGTGTCAGTTACGTGCTGACAGTCGTGCTAATAAAGTGGTTTTAAATTTCAATTACAGAAGATTTAGGAACATAGGTCAGTGTATTTGCATTGACACACATTTAAAATACTAGCAAAACTTATGGGGCTTGAAAGGAAACCTATATTGTCTGCACCTTTAGTCATACTGAAACTAAAGCTAAGAATGTGTTCCATCTAACCACAGGTCTGTTTCCTGCCACTTCATTTCTGCATAAAAGCCAAATCTGACTTCAGATCTATCAGTAGACAAATTATGTCAACATACGTTTGTTTGGGGAAGATGCAGATAATAAATGACAGAATGGTGGTTAAACTTCACTGGAAACACTCGGTGGTTAGGATAGTTTCAGGTGAGCACATAATGCAAAGACCAGCAGTTTCACACACGGCCAAAAATCGCTGTATATGTAAAGCCCAGCAGCCGGACGCAGTGTTTGTTCCACACAAAGCATGTGGCCCCCTCTCAAAACACTTGCACATCTATTTGTATTCCTTTCTACATTAAAAAAAAAAAAAACACTCAGCATTATGAGAAGCTTTTTTAAACATGTGAAAAAAGAAACTGCTTTTATTTTTACACCATAATAAAAATCAAAGCAAAAAAACCCCAAAAAAACTGCCAGTCAATCTACACTGGAGCAGATATATTTACATGTTTGGTGGCAGGACACTGTCAGTGTGATTCCACATGTCCACAAAGGGAGAAGCAGCACTGTGCCAGAAATGTGACCCCCCCACTGTCTGTTACCGCTACAGGGATTAGCAGTCCCACTCTGCTGCACCCCAGTGCCACACCTCAGTGCTGTGTTGGTGGATATTATTCTGCACATCACTATATTCACTGACTTTGTAGATACACATAAAAAAAAGATCAATAATTCATGAGACATGAAGAAGCACTCAGGCAGCGCCAACCTTCAACAAGCAGCTCCCTCTCCGGCAGCACTTACTTTTAAAGGAATAGTACTGTATGTATGTATATATACACACACGTACACAAACAGTACCAAAAACATAAGTGCCTTAGCAGAGGGAAAATATTATATACTGTATAAGGAGTAATATTACTCATAGTCTTGTACTTAGGTTCAAACAGCAGCGAGCTTTTAAATCTCATGTTAATTTAAGAAAAATGAAATGCCTCATACTTATTTAGTTTAACATCAACCTGCTACACAGTTAAACTATAAACTAGTATTTAAATGACACTTAAGGCAACACCATGGTTGCATAATTAGCACAGAAGCGTCATAGCAAGAAGACTCCTGGCTCTTTGGGAGTGTTTGCACACTCTCCCTGTACCTGTGTGGGTTTGCCCTGGGTGTGTGAGCATCCTCCCACAGTCCAGGGACATGTAAGCTAGGTTAAGTGGTCATGCTAAATTTATTGTGAGATACATAAAGTGCTGGAGGTGCATAGGAAAAATGCTTTATGAATGTGTAGATGAGTGACTAGTCTAAATTACTTTGAGTGGCCAGTAAGATGTTACATTACCAAGAGCTACCAGCATAAACCACCACATTGAAACAGCACATTACAAACACTTCAGGAGGGGTTTTTTTTGTTTTTTTGTGGCCCTAAATTATATTTTGGTTCCTTTAATTGGCAGCCAGTTATGAAAACCTGATGAATCTAAGATGTTTAAGGTTTGAAAGTAATTTTTTCTACCACCAGTTTTTCATTGTAATATAATATCACTACTATAACACCAAATATTAACTGATTTGTATTATCCAAAAAGTTCTTATTCCTAACTTCTGAAAGACGAACACCTGTCGCATCCCATGAGCAGCACATCTCCCAGGACCATTCACATATTGCCATATGATCCTATCATAAAATGGACATCGAGTCCTTATTTGGCACTGTGTATAGTGCGGACCTGCTCGACCTGCTCTGTGTGTGTTTATTTTAGGCTGGCCTTTTCCGCTCTCCGGATTCCATCTACTGTTCTCTGGCTGCTGACTGCTGCGCTGCTCAGTCCGCCACCGTACTACTCCCTTCCCTCCCACACGGCAACAGATAAACACGGTGCTCTATCACCATGGCAACAACCCCCATTTGCTGCCTATGGTGGGTGGTGGGCTTTAGCTGGACAAACAGCTGGCATCTCTACAACAATATACGGACACGCGGTTGTCAGTTGCTGAGCACATTATAGTTAAAGTAAAAAAAAATATGCTTCACCTGCTTTGCATGTCTGCAGAATGAGCACAGCATGAGAACAGTTAAATATATATTTGAATGTATAAGCAAATAACTCAGCAGTAACAATTTCTCATTATTTTTGTGACCTGATAAAAGATCAGACCTATATGCAGATGTAAAGATAAACCCACACAGAATAACAATATGTGCTCATTAAAAAAATGCACACACTGAATGCATAAGAAGCTGTTTATGTGACCTTACAAAGTATGCACCATCTCCTCGTCCCCTTCCTGGACCTTCTTGCAGAACTTGTGTGTTGCAGAAAGAAAGAGTTCAGATTTAGTTGCGAACACTGAAAGCCGGCTTGCATTCTAAAAAAATACATCTGCATTTTTATTAATAGTGCCTTGTGCTTTTGACACAGAACAAAAGATGTGAAAATTGCACACCTAAGAGAAAGCATGAGTAATCGTGGAAGCCCACAGAAACAGAGACACTATTCTTCAGGGTTTTTTTCCCCCCAGGAGTAAGCAGCCAGTGGAAAACAGCAGTGCATGACATGTAGGAAACAGGTGAAGTCAGACATAACAACATGGTAAAAGAGCCTTTTTGTTACGCTGTGCCTCACTAAAGCTATTTAATGCAAATCAAAATAATCACTGCCCAACATGGTGTTTTTCTGAGAACAGGCAAACATGTTTGACTTAAACAGGTGAAAAAAGCATAAGCATAGAGAAGCACTCGCAGACATACAGCATTTCTAGAGTTTTTGGGCGGACTGGCTCACTGCGTCCACTTATTGTTGATCAAATTATAGCATTTTCTATTATTTACTGTAAAAGGTACAGTTATTAAACTGCAGAGCATATACCTCATACCTACTTCAAACATACTATAAACAAGTGTGTCACAAGCCTGGCTACACTCTGAGTATAACTCAGTTAGAAAGCACAATGATGAATCTGAGTACCGCATTACATTTCATATCTGCAAAATCTTTAATTAGCCTTTCGAGGCTCCTGGGAAAGTTTCACTGTTTACATTCTGAAAACCTGGTTCAGCCCACTCTATGGAAACTGTGATAAAGCCTGTCTGGGTTCGCGGGCCTGATTACAAATTGAGAGATTAAACATAAAAAAGTGAGTCACTCATCACGAAACCCTCGACTGCAGAAACGTTTGCTGCAGGACTTTGAGCGAATTCATCAACACTTGCAACATCGCTGTTTGTCTCGTCCTGAGTGTCCGCCCCTGAAGAGCTTGAGGGACAAATATAGTAATTCCATTTGAGTCTCCTCTCTCCTTCCACTTAACAGCAGTGGAAAAGTCAGCACTGTGTTTGTGTGTGTGCATTTACTAATAAGCAACAGGGGAAAAGTTATGTGTGCTCTATTCAATAAGTGGCGTGATTTTTTTTTCCTCATAGAAGAAAACAGCTGCAATATGAAGCTAAGAATTACTGTGTAATTACATGTGGGAGATAAAATTGGCACTTTGTGAAAAATTAAACAAGAATATTTATAATCAATGGTGAAAACATGATTTAAAATACAATTTAATTTGATGTGTTTATATAACAGCAATGCATTTACTATCATAATGTTACAGGTCTGACTCATACAAAGTCTGTTACCATGGACAACAAAGGAAACAGTGTCCTCAATTAGCACTGTACTGAGACTACAGACTAAAGCCGCTGGTATCTCTCTGTCTGCATCGCCTTCTCTGTCTCTGTGCTAAAAGATCCTCACTAATCTGCCATGTTTAACATTCCTGCTTAGTTATACTGTCACTCATGACATTTTAGCATAATTGTCAAGTCAACATCATTAAAAGACATACTTTTTAAAAATTCAGATGTTTCATATGTGCACAAAAATGACTGTGTTATCTGCTCTGGATGTTATCTCTTTTTTGGTGGTTGTGCGGTATGTGCAATCATAACCTAATCATATAATAATCATAACCTAAGGCTGATTTGATTTACTGCAAACATTTTTTTTCACTTTCCTATTTGCACTTACAGTCACAAGTGTCCAAACTTTTGACTGGTGATATATTATGATATCAGATTTGGAAAATCAGCGCAGTTCATTAATACAGTAGTTGATGCTGCCTTTATAGGAAGCCTGCCTGTCGTTAGATAACGAACCCAGGCACAATCAAACAGAAAGCCCTGATCCACCTACAGCGCAGCACAGCCGATAAACAGAAACACACCGATCCTTTTGAGGCAGCGTGATGAAAGGCCTCTCTGGTGAGTCACAGGAGCAGCTGTCTGAACCTTACCAGGCCTTGCAGCTGTGCACTTAGCTTTCACAATGAGTGATATCATTGACCCATGTGCCCCCCCCCCCCCCCCCCCCCCCACCCTACAAGGCCCAACACAAAAACAAACACCACAAAGAGGGGAACGGGGGGGGAGGGAAGGGGGGGCGGGGCC
>VOQJ01029988.1:44721-69140 GCA_015052665.1 Apistogramma diplotaenia
TGGTCTTGTAGATGAAGGGTGTGTCTACTGCCTACAAATCCTGGAATAAACAGCCTGGCGAGGAGCTTCAGGAGCTTCCACCGAGTTGTGATGTGGTATGAGGACACATGTCTGTTAGCTGGCCAAGACGCCGGATGACAACTACAAATGACAGAATCGAGGAGTGAGCGGATCAGTGGCCCAGCTGGTAAATCATGTCTGCTGCTGTGGGATGGGGATGTTTGGTGAGATGTGGAGGCAGCTGCGGCGTGAGATCAGAACACATAAAATGTGATTATTTTAAAAGTTGCAACTCAGAATGTTCTCCTGTAGAACAAGAGGAACAGCTCACGCTTTTGATGCTTATGTATGCACAGAAGCAACATTTGTAACGATGCACTGGCCACATTTCCTTTGATCAACATCACTGTGCGAGCCCACGTCTCTCTGGTGCATCCTGTATTTTTGCAGCTTTGGACATTCAAAATTATAAAAGAATTACATACAAAATGAAAAAGGGGCTGTTTTATTCATTTGTTGCTCTTTGTCAATGAAATATGTGAAAGAAAGAAACGGAGGGAGAGATGAGAGGAATACATCCAAATTTGGCTAAAAAAAAAAAACCAAAAGCAACAGCAACAGCATTCTGGCACCATGAAGTCATAAAAGTGAACCCATAAATATGAACAACTTACATGCAGCAGCTCACACAGAGCTCGGCTTTGCAGCAGAGATGCAGAAGTTAAACGTGTAGTCAAAGTACCCGGGACAGAGGAGTACAGAAGGACTGGCAAAGAGAAGCTTAGTGCTTAAGTGCTGTGGCAAATACTGAATGACACTTAGATCTGAATTAGATCTGGATTAGAAGTCTGAGTGGGAGTAAAATGGGCTCAGTTGATAGTGGGAGTGATAAGGGGGAGAAACCAGAAGAAGGGAGGAGAACAAGTGGGTATGCTGGCAGGAGGGGCAGAGAGATGCCAGCAGGATGAATCACAACACTAACTTTGTGCCGCTGGTTGAGTTCTTTTTGGTCAAGTTTCTTGCTCTTGCCTGCTTGTCTCTGCTAAGCACTTCATAATAACCCTCTTTTTAATGAGCCTGAGATCCAGTTTATACCTGGAAACACAGATTCGCTGAGCTGAAGCAGCCAAAAGCGTTGGCTGAATCACTCTGTTTGGAGTAAGCTGAACTGGGTTATTACACAGCCCGGGCAGGGGGAAAAGCTATAAGAGAAAAGTAGGCTGGTGTTGGTGCTGAGGCTTGTTGGCTGCGATTTGAGCTCTGGAAGGTCTGTGAATCTAGTGTTGAATAAGTAGTCTGTAACTGAGAAGTCTTACATCTCCATGATAGAGTTGACCACATGGATATCACTGTCCTTGAGCTGCAGCCAAACACACCCTAATTCCAGACACACAGAAGTTCTGTCTCACACTCTGATGGACACACACTATCATGTTTCATAAACTAGATTAATCCACATAATTACTTGGATGATGAGCATTACATAGCACAGAGAGCTCTGATTGGTTGAATTATTACAATATAAAATACATGGTAACTTTTCACATTTAAACTAAACTAAAAACTAGAAGTACTTGTCATGTTTTCCTGCTTCAGCATGGATCTCTGGAAGCGACTGCGCACATACAGGCAACAGCTTTGTGTTACTGTATTTTACAGATATCTATGCATTAAGTTTCTAATGTTTTCTATTTAATAAAAGTAAATTGGATTTAAATTGATGTGTTTACTTTCCAAGTAAATATGCTATATGATAAATATGATTTTCCCCCCTAATTTGGCACCTGATACATTGCAAGTTACACAGCAGGGTGCTGTCTTCTATACAAGTTCTCTAGTATTGCCTGGGCAGGCCATTTGACACAAGATGGCGAGCTAAGTCAGAGATAGGGCCTTTTAAGGGTCTTAGAAAGCAACTACATAGGCCAGGTGCGGACAAATGATTTTCCCAAGGGGCCAGAACTGAGTTCAGCTCAGCTCGGACCTCCATAAGTCCCAGTTTCTCATGTGGCCTCTTGGGAAAATCAATTGCCCACCAATGACCTAAGCTAACTAAAGACCAAGACACCTACTGAATACCAGCATAGCTGTGCCTGGTTTGCTTCTACAACTGTCAAGCACCTGAGAAAAATGAGTCGACTAAGTGGGCTCGACTTCTATATTCACTCGTAATCATGGCGTAAACAAAGGCTACTTCCTTTTTGTGTTTTAAAAGTACAACGCCATCATTACTTGAATATAAGTCAGCTTCCAAAAAGACACCATAACACTTTAATTAAGAAGCTACAGTACAGTATAATTAGATTATCATCTGGATACGGGCTTATTTCCTTTGACAGCTTCTGCAATCAGCAAACATGAAACAGGAAGTCTGTCTTGATTGGCTGAACTAAAATAGGCTGCTGCGTGAGACTAATGGGAAATGAGGGAATAAACCTGGACTCACTTTGCAGAGTTGCTTGTCTTGAAATGACACATGATCCAAAAATGGCAGCAATATCAAATGTAACAGTCAGAGAGGGTGTGAAAGCCAGAGGCTCAGTGAAAACACTGGTCATTTGAAGCCTAAAGATTACGCTCAGTCCATCTTACGCTGAGAGAAAAGACCCTGAGCTTCAGCAACCACACTAACAAACAGGGAGCTGCTATCCTACAAGTTCTTTATAGGATACATTTTAAACCGTAAACTAAAAAAAAACAACTAAAAAATAACTTTCAATTAGAGTAATTCTGTTATTAATGAGGACTTGTAGTCAGTGGTGACTACAGTGACTTTGTATCATATTTCAGTGTCTCAGGAAGCTACAAGAGAAATAGTTTAAGGCTAATTAAACCACTACCTGACTTTTAAAATAGTGGAGTGCACCTTTAACTAATTTAAATTACATTAATTGACTTGAGTAACCTCCCCCGCATTTGACTTTATGCTACTCAACTACAGCATTATAATACAGTATTCCTTTCAAATCTATTATTATTAAAGAAAATATAATAGCTTTATTTACTTTCATTTATTCTTAAGACCTACACTGCCCCGCAGTATTCAAAGCATTCGAATTACAAATTAATCCAAAATCATACTGTATGTTTATGGCTCTTAAATGTTCCATGGTGGAACATTTGTACTTTTACTATGTTTATGCTTCTGAATTTTTACTTGAATCATTTCTGAATGCTTTGGTTTTAACTGTCACATACACTATATTATTGCATCTTCCAGTGAAGCACCAGAGCTGAATGCTTCTTCCCCTTTACGTCTGGTTTCATCCTCACACCCTCCTGTTACCAGGGGATCCTGCGTGCTGCTACGTCACTGCAGGTTTAATTATAAAGCATCCCTGCTGAAGGCTTTCAGGCCAAGAAACCCTAAAATATGTGGCTATTCTCAGAGTGAACAGACACGAGAGAAAATGACCGCACCTGCAGTTAAAGCAAGCGTCAGCTTAGCATGGCGAGGTCCTCACAGCAAAATGCTTCACTTATTCAAATTCTCTTTACTGACTTTACTGTAAGTGAAAGCCAATATTAGCGAGGAATGGCCACACACACACACACACACACACACACACACACTTGCATGCTGGTACACTACCTGACACTAATTCCACAGATGCTTATCTTAACCTCCACACCTCATCCTTATCCTAGCTCTAAACTTAAACTTTTCCCACCCTCACACATTAACACACAAAGAGATGGTGGAAAGTGGTGAAACTTGACTGTGAGCCAGCATTGATTTGCACTGCTGCCAGTAATCTAACCACTCTATCTGTCAGTCAATTAAACCGGACATAGTGCAGTCGTCCCCTGGAAATAAATAGACAGCGTGGGCCCAAAACAGCTACTGCAACATGGGATCGCCGGCTCCTACAACCGCTTTGAAAATATCACAATGATCAAGTGCGGCCAGGAATAAGTTCGTCACAGCTGAGGAAATAGCACGACGAAATAATTTAGGGTGATTTACGCTGTCTGCAATCACAAGTAAACAAAACAAATCAGCTAAAATGTAATGTTTTGGAAAGTCCGGTAGCTTCTTGCACATCTGCAAACCTGTTAAGTATCTGCAACACAGACAGCTGAAGTGACACACGGCCGAAAAGCATTGCAGAAGACCAGGCAGTGTCAAAACCGGCAGGAGGCACCTGCTTTACAGTGTAATTTAAAGGTCTAGCGTCTATGATTGGATTTCTGCAAGATGCCATTAGTGTAACCTGCTCCCACAGTGGACGTCCCAGGAGGGAGATGTGAAAACTTTGTGCCTGCCAACGCAGATCCTGAAGTAAGCTCTACTCACGAGAGGCTCGCAGCCCTCCGTTTCTCCCTTACTAATGTTTTTAAGCAGAGGTTCTGATCTTGGACATCATGTGCCTCCTTTTCTTCACAGTAATTGCAGTTTCTGACTCCTGCCCTGGAAAATAAACCCGAGCCTGCCCCAGTACTCTCACTCAATCACTCATGTGGTCGAGTGTGAGTGTGTGCACCCTGAATGTGTGAATGTAGAGTGCAACCGCCTTCTGGGAAATCTTCACAATAAAAACTACATCTTCATCTTACATATCAGCAGCCTGCCAACTATGTGTCCGCTGACCGCTCAGAAGTGGGGCGTTGGTTCTGTCTCAAGTAGCCCTTCATGCCAGTGTTTATAGGGCTTATATTTTTATTTACACCCACTCGTCTTTATATAGCTTCATTGGATAATCATATGGAGTGGGAGAGGCCACTACCTGTGCTCATTTTCCATGGCAGCTACTGGTTTTTCCCTTCACTTGTGGACAAATCCACCTCTGACTGTTCCAACGGCTTCTAAATAGCGGGAAGCAAACTTGGTAACTTGGTAAACATCACAGCCTCATTTAGTTTGGAAAAACTGATTCAGACATTTATGTCATGGAAACCACAGAGTCACTAATCCTGCATTTTCTCCAACAATCGTCAGCTCAGTGTGAGAGAGCTGCCTAAAGATAATACTGAGGGCTTTCAAGTGAATTTCACACTTCCTTCCAACCTTTGTTTATGTTTTACACTCTGCACATTCCCAAACAGACTATTCATGTGACATGAGTAACATTTCACCTGGTAGATGAGGACTTTGAAGTTGCGCCTCTTGAGCAGCTCAGACTCGTTGCTCTCCAGCTTCTTGATCTGGCCCGCCTGCTTCTCCAGGTTGCTGCGCACCGTCTTGACGTTGACGCTGACCTTGCGTACCTTCTCCAGCATCTTGTTGACGGTGTTGGCGGTGTCGATGTGGTTCTTGGACAGCTTAGCCAGCTCCCCTTGGATGGTTGACACCGACTTCTCCATGGCTTCCTGCCGGGACTCCAGCCCATTCTGGGTCTGCTGGATCTGGTCGACCACCCCGATTATCTTGTCAAGCAGAGACAGAATCATGACCCCGTTCATCTGAGCTTCACTTTTCCCTCCAGAGCCAGTGGCCAGCATTGGATCCATGGCTTCAGCGGGATCATCGTCATCTACTGGCGGCTCTGTGGCGGCACCCACCAGAGCGACTTCTTCATCATCATAAGACACTTCTGCGAGGGTTCCGTGCTCCTTCTTGACACCTGTATCCGCCATAGTGCTCAACTCCAAATACAAACTGCTTGCACGCTCACTACAGATAAAAATACCCAAGTGAAAAATAATCTAGAAGAGCCACGCTGTACTCAACTTAGTCCCCTATTCTCTTTCCTTCCGTTCAGGCAACTTTCTTGACCACTTATTTCTCTCTTTGTAGTTTGCTTTACAGTTTAAATTCTCTTCACCCTTAGTCTCTCGCATTCAACGTTCTCTGTGTCTCTCTGCCTCTGCTCTGGGATGCCAGCCAGCCAAGGGGAGTAGGGCCTCTCACAGCTCAAGCATATGTACCCTGAGTCAAATGTCTCTGCTCCCTGTGAAAGCACCCAGTCACAGATTTCCCTTCTCACACCAGGCCTCCACCCATGGCTCCCCCTGCTGCTGGGGCTCCACCCCATTCTGTCCCCAAGCACAGGGCAGAACCTCCAGGCTCCACCTCATTCGGTGACGTAATAGTGCTCACAGGGAACGGGGAAAGGTGAGGGCCACTGTGTGTGATATCACGAAAAATGGAAACATTTGGTCAGCACAGGGAAATCTGACACAGTCCACAGAGTTTGAAATCACAGCTACACTGAACAGCGTGAACTTTCCAAGAACAAAAGTCACAAAGTGCTTTACAATACAAAATAAGACACAATTAAACTGGTATGAATAGATAAAACTGAATAAAAGCTAGCCTGCATGGGGGGGGGTTTAACTTCTTCTTTAAAGGTATCATAGTCTTCACATATCTTTATAGAGAGCCAGTGTAAGGAGGACAGAGAAGCCACAAACATGTATTATTAATCTGCTCCTCTGTCATAGTTTGCATTGACCTATGAAAATATTTAGTCCTGCACAACATTGGTCTAAACCAGAGTTACCCTAACTTGACTGAATCCGTTAACATTATGTCATCTGATTAGTTTAATATCCAAATGACTGGAAACTGTATCAATAATACAAGGTGGTGTCTATGAATAGGTTAGTTTACCAAAATATTAAAAAACGTGCTTTTTAAAAAGTGAAATTCTTTTGATTTAATTTAATTTCAAAAGACTGTAACCATATTTTAACAATTGGAAAACAATGAGAAAGTGTAACACAAAACAATAGCACGCACTTATCATGCACTCATATTCCTTGCCTTTAAGTAATTCTTCAGTTAATTTGTTCTATACAGAAAACGCTCTTTATACTGAAAGTTCACTCACCGCCCGAGGCTTCAGTATTTTGAAGGAAACTCACTTCAGCAATACCGAACCAGCACCTGCTGGCGGGCTTCCCCGAAATTAGAGAACTTTTGGACAATTTTTTCCACTGCTCTCCTTAATCAAAACAAACAAACAAAAAACACACACACAAATAAATAATAATAGCTGTGAAATACTAACATTACACAGGATCTGCTAAAACGCTTAAGCTTTACTTCCCTCCGGTGGTCTCCGTGAGCTCTACAGCCGTACGTCACTGGCGTCAAGGCAGACGCAATAGCGTAGTACTGGTTCCGGTCGGGGCATTCAAAGTAAAAGCTGAGCTCACCTGTTGTGCCAAAAAGTGTCGTCTGCCATAAAGTGATTTCCGGTATTTGCCAAAAAATGATGCGGCACCGGTCAGCGTAAAGTTGGTACAAATAAAATTTTTGCTTTTCATTTTTTTTGTCCGTTTTATTTTGCTGAATTTTGTACACGTATAAAATATATGCTGCGATCACTCAAAATCACTGCCATACCAACTCTGTATGTCTTTCTTCACTATATCCATGAATCTTCTGTGTAGTCTTCCTCTTTCCCTCCTGCATTAGTTGACCGATACCTCCACTATCCGTCCTCTGTACACCTACTCAGTTCTAATCCTTCTTATCCTGGTAAGTCCCAACAAAAATCTTAGCATTTTCAACTCAGCCACATCCAGCTCTCTTTTTTTGTGCCACCTTCTCCAAACCATACGTCATAGCAGTCTCTCCATTCTCATAAATGTCCTGCATCACCCTCACATACTTCTCTGCCACTCCTTGCATTCCTCATGCTCAATGAGACAATATCTATAAAAAAAAACACAATTACATATATTGATTAAGGAACTTTATTTCAGTCTCAGGAGCTGTCAGTGTTCCCATCACATTTGCCCAGGTTCCCACGGAGACAGGCACCTGCTGGTCTTTGAAATATCATGGTGGAATCCCCACACAGTGAACTAGTAAAATAGAATAGGAATAATAAAATGGATCACATAAGGAAAAGAGGTCACACAGTGGTCTGACGGTGCCTTGACACAGACATGAGATGTGAAATAGGGTTTGCAGTTGGCTGTGTGGAGTTTGTATGTTCAATCCACTCCAGAGTACCCAGGGCGGATTTCCTCTAGATACTTCTTCACACAGTCCAAAGACATAAATGTTAGGTTAATTGGTGATTCTAAATTACCAGTTGGTGTGAGATATGTAAAAGTGCTTGAAGAGTAAAGAATACAGTTTTATCAAATTGTAAGAATGGATAGTTAAAGTGTGACTTGTAGTTAAAAGTATTTTGAGTGATTATTAAGACGAGGAAAGTGCTATACAAATGCAAGTGCATTATATACCTATTTGTTGGCGCTTGTGTGTTGCTCCTGCAAGCACAAATACCCAGAATGTAATAGAACAATGCAACAATGACATGAAATCCATTTATTCTAAGCTGAGATTAAAACAGAAATCAAAAGAGGGGGTTTCTACCACTGCACTGAATGTACAAACAGATTTTAATAAGCAAGAATGTGCTCTGGGGTTAACTAATATTGAATTAATATTGATAATTAAAAAATGGAAGTTATGAGGGTTTTATATGAACAGAAGTGAGGAGTGTTGGATGTACATGCTTATCTTGCCATGTTCATTTTAAGTAAAATATAATTAAATCATCATTATCTGTTATGTTTTCATGATGATGCTTTTATTTCAAAAACGAGTGTTGTCAAAGCTAAAAAGTACACTCTTCCTTCACTCTGGCCCAGTCATCCATTTTTTAATGTCACCGAGGCTGTTTATACATTCTAAATACATATTTAAATGTTGTTTTGAACACTTATTATGAGGAAATATACCGTAAATCACTGCAATTGTCGCACCTTTTAAAAAAGTACGTATCTGTCTTTTGTTCTGCTTAATTTTGCATACTTTTGTAATTGTATTATATATTCTGATGGATACATTGATAGTTTATACATTACATATGGAAAAATATAAAACGAAAATCCATAAACAAAACAAAAATCAGCATTTCCGGTGAGCGCATTCAAAATAGGAGTTTCAGGTTTAAGACCAAAGATCTGCATAGGCTGATCACGTGATCATGGCTCGTCGAAGCCGTCGATCGTCATAGGTTGGTGGGACACTTCCGCTTTGAAAGTCGATGAGTTTAATGCCATCGACCAGTCCGCAATAACAGCAAAGAGGAACCTAGAGCATAAGGAGGAAGACACAACTTCGCATAAACAGTAAGGGCGCCCATATGTGAGCTTATAAACGATTTGGCTAAAAATATTAATGCTACTCCAGCGCTGACGTTTTCTTGTAGGCTAAGTGCGCTAAATACTAAACAACAGGTGTGTCAAATTAGCTTTAGCTAGCTTAACTAGATTGCTATCTAAGTTAACTTGGTCCGATGTCAGGAGAAGAGCCATGCGTCCATCCATTTTCTTCCGCTTATTTAATTCGGGGCTCCGGGGAGGCGGGAGCCTTTCCCTGTAGGAGATCATCGCAGTTAACAGCCTGTCGTTACCTTAAAATTAAAATTGCACTTTAACCAGTGAAGCTGGCTACTCTGAGCAGTGCTGTCAGTTAATGTTAATATCTTTCTACTGTCATAATAGTGTTGCTGGGTCAGTGTCTCTTTTTGTTTATCATTAGCAGCTACCTGTTGACTTCCTGACGTGCTGGGCTAAAATGGGTGACGCCTCGGTAGTCAGGTGTTTGCGTCACCTGTTTGACGTGTTTCAGCGCCTTTGCCGTTAGGCATTGAGCTAAATGTAAGGCGTTTACAATGTGTATGGTTATAATATGGTTCCAAACCAGCTTTCGTTACATGTGCACTCAGCGGTGATGGAGCTGCTGCAGTCAGTGAAGCTTACTACAGCTAAAGGTCACATGCTCCCCTTTAATCCAAACATAAGCCTTGTGTGGTCGTTTTTACAGCAGGGAGTTATTATGCTGCTTAGCTGCAAAGCATTCAGAGAAATCTTCACCGTTTAGTTTTCCTTTAAGGGCTGCTTTCTAACCGCACTGACCTGTGTTTTATTTCAAGAGCAGAAATGAAGAAGTCTGATTGTGTTGCAGTAGTGCAGATCAAACTCTTTGACCATCTCTACATTCCTGCGCTGATCATGGGATCAGCATGAGGCTTTTTTCCCCTTAACTTCACACACTTGTGTTAAACTAACATTGCACTGTTAAATCTCCCTCGCTAGTGACATGTGATGCCTTCAGGTCCATTATGTTTTTGTTATAATCTTTTATAGCTGCTGAGGTGATTTTTGTGGAGGTGTTCAGTGCTCACATCCTGCAGCAACATGGGAGAGCTCTTCAGAAGTGAAGAGATGACGCTGGCTCAGCTCTTCCTGCAGTCGGAAGCTGCCTACTGTTGTGTCAGCGAACTGGGAGAGATTGGGATGGTGCAGTTTCGTGACGTAAGGCCTTTTTTTTTTTAATCGAACTTCTAAAACTGACATTATTTTCTACCATCATCCACGTGGTGATGTAAACAACACAGCAGTGGCACTATTGAGAGAGCAGATGCCTTCTGCATCATGTGCTCACAGCTGACCCTCATATGTGCGTGAGAAAGCCCTGAGGGAAGCTTTGTGCTTGAATATAAGATGGGCTGTAACAGAGACGTTCTGTGCATCAGTGTATCTTATTTCACCAAGCTGTAATCTCCATTAGTTTAAAGCACTATATAAATGACACATTTTAATTTAGCTGAATATCTGTAAAGCTAGTAGTGAATTATGTCGTTTCAGACATGATCGTCTGTAATCTCTCGCTTGAACCTTGTTTGTTTTTCCTTTGCAGCTGAATCCCGATGTGAACGTCTTCCAGCGAAAGTTTGTCAATGAAGTACGACGATGTGAGGAGATGGATCGTAAACTGAGTGAGTGCGCGTAAATATTTCCTGTGAGGACTTCCTTTTCCATCACAGGAACAAGAGGGGAAATGACTGGGCTCTTGATAACACAAGAATATGGCAATTTTAAATTTCCACCCTGTATTAGTATTAAAGGAGTGATATGAGGAGGGTGGTTCTTTATCCAGCCTCAGTCAACCTGTATCCTGGTTTTTACCCCTTTTTGGAAAATAAATGTAAATTCTCTCTCACAGGGTTTGTGGAGAAAGAAATTAAGAAGGCCAACATCCCAATACTCGACACAGGGGAGAACCCAGAAGTCCCCTTTCCAAGGGATATGATAGACCTGGAGGTGACTGTTTTTTGTTTTTAAAGATAACCACAAGTGCTGTCATTTGCTACCTTCCTCAGCTCGTCATCGCTGTGATTGTTTCCCCACAGGCCACATTTGAGAAGCTGGAGAATGAGCTGAAGGAAATAAACACCAACCAAGAAGCGCTAAAGAAGAACTTCCTGGAACTGACCGAGCTCAAGCACATTCTGCGACGCACACAACAATTTTTTGATGAGGTCAGCTTCACTGTGCCCATAAAAACAGGAGTCTTTCACTTTAACACGCTGCAGCGAGAAAGGGAACTCTGACTTTAAAATGTATAATTATTGCTGTTCATGGTTACTTTAGAAGAACAACTGTATAAGCAAATAGTTAAATGGCTTTATCCAATAACAAATTATAACAACATCAGTACTTAATTATGTTTATTGTGGCAGTGGGAAAGTCACTGGTGGTGCACAGTCTGCTAATAGGCTGCCTGGTATGGTTTCTGTCGTGCATACTGGTTATCTGGATAGCGGTGTTTCACTCATGATCTTTTATGGGTGCTCACATGGCTCCGTGCACTGCGTTCATTTGCCAGAGCACATCCTTTGCTTTTTCACCTTTGCCCAGGACCTATTCCACTTCACTTCCTGCACAAGCAAATCTGGGTTGACTTGCAATGTTAAATCATCATTTACGAGTTGTTATGAGCTTTGATTGAGGTGAATCATTAAGCCAAATATGTTTATCCATTAACTGGAGACGGTTAATGGAAACAAACATTTTTTTTTTATTGAGCTTCTGTCAGAATGTTAACGTTACTCTAAATAAACAGATGTTTTCCTGAGTGTGTACATGTACTGTTGAAAACTCCAGCAAAGATTGTATTGCTATTGTAGTTAATGATTTATTAATTGTCGTGTAGATGGAGGATCCCAGTTTGCTCGAGGAATCATCCACTCTCCTGGATCCCAACGAGCCCGTCAGAGTGGCCCCACTCAGACTAGGGTGAGTCTGTTTTGTAGTCCTGCGCAATTGAAAAAGGTTGTTTTTGTGTTGCATCCAGCCAAACTCCTCCCACACACCAGCTCTGGTCGCTCAGCTTAGTTAAGGCATCCGAGGTTACCTAAAGCAGAAATCCATGAAAAATCTATCCTCGACTTTTAATTACTTCTAATGGAATCAAAGAATAATCTGTCTGTTCATCTTTTACAGATTTGTTGCTGGAGTCATTGGCAGGGAGCGGATCCCCACTTTTGAGAGGATGCTGTGGAGAGTTTGCAGAGGCAACGTGTTCCTGAGGCAAGCAGATATTGAAGATCCTCTGGAAGACCCGACTACGGTCAGTGCCGCTCACAAGCCAGACTTTGGTGAAGGAGGTGAGATGCTTCGGGTTTCTAACTTGACCGTACACGGTTTCCACAGGGTGATCAGGTCCACAAGTCGGTCTTCATCATATTTTTCCAAGGAGACCAGCTGAAGAATCGAGTCAAGAAAATCTGCGAGGGGTACGTGAATCAGCAGCATTTATAATGTTCTTGAAGTGTTCATGGCCAACAGACCGTTTTGCTTACTTTATTAATCTGTTTCTAGGTTCAGAGCAACATTGTACCCATGTCCAGAAACCCCACAGGAACGGAAAGAGATGTTGGCAGGGGTGAATGCTCGCATTGATGACCTGCAAATGGTAAATATACATGTGCAGAGCCTCATTTACAGTAACAAACATGCTTCATATGGTTACTTCTCTCTTTTCAAGCTTCTGCCTTGTTAGCAGGATTTATTTTTAAGTTGGTGTGAAGACGTTACAGTTACTTAAGGTTATACAGATGTGGGTTATTTTCTGTGCACAGACATGTCCTTTAACAGGAAACCACACTGCTGTTACTGTGCCTGTACTGTAGTAGGTTCTCCAATTCCTCATAGCAGTTGTCTACTGCAGAACAAATTGGCTCCAGGGAATCCCGCCTTCCTTTTACTTTGCAAATGACACTCGTCTTGCAGCCATGTAATACTGCATGCACTCCTATCATGTCAATTCAGTTTTATTTACATGGAGCCAAATCAGAACAGTAGCCACCTCAAAGCGCTTGATGCTGTAAGGTAAAGACCCTACAATAATACAGAGAAAATCCCACAATGCAATAACTTGGCGACACTAGGAAGGAAAAACCCTTCTAACAGGAAGAAGCCTCCGGTAGAACCAGGCTCAGGGAGGGGCCGTCACCTGCTGCGACCGGTTGGGGTGGGGGGACTAAAGACGGAGAGCCTGTCACACACATCACTGAGATCCCACATTGTGCTTCACTCCGTCAGCCGGATGTGTTCAAGTGTCATGTACTCTTATTGATGAATCACTGACAGTTCCGCCACAGGAAAACGGTTGCACAGGACAGATGCTTCATGCTCAGCATGCCCTGTGCATGACACATCAGCGGACTCACTCTTACTTCCATGTATACTGATACATGGAAGTAAGAGGGTGGAGAATGTGAAGCTCAGTGTTTGTGGATGTAGGATTATGCTTGTTGCTGCTTGGGTATGAGAGCTACATATTATAATGCTGCTGACTGTGGGTGTGGGAGACAACACAAATAAATATGATCTTTCTCTTTGCTCGTAATGGGGTTGGGCTTTAAATGTGAGTCACAGAGCAGCATACCTGTGAATATTCTGCCTCCCTAATGGGAACACGTAATGGATTAGACCCCCTGTTGCACTTTAGCGTGGCTTTTTGCTCACCACTTGTGCCAGTAAATGGAAAGTCTTTTTTTGTGTGTGTGTGTGTGTGTGATTCTTTTGGATATGAGGTCTGTCGGGATATTAGATTTTACCTTCAAGGTTATTAAAAAAAAATTCTGAATTAATTTCATCCTGTAGAACATTTCATTTTCACTGCTCTTGTCTGCCCTTAAAGGTGTTGAACCAGACTGAGGACCACAGGCAAAGGGTTCTGCAGGCTGCAGCCAAGACCGTAAGAGTTTGGTTTATCAAGGTGAGGAAGATGAAGGCCATCTACCATACTCTCAACCTGTGCAACATCGACGTCACTCAGAAGTGTCTGATTGCTGAGGTGTGGTGTCCCATCTCAGACCTGGACTCGATTCAGTTTGCCCTGCGCAGAGGAACGGTGAGTTGGTCCTAGAAACACGATCATTTAAACCAATAAAGGATTCTTGCAACTTCTTCATGGCCGGCTTTCAGCAGTCTCAGCACATGATCCCGTTCTTGGAACAGGAGAGTTTTGTAATCATGAGTGGCTGCATTGTTCCAGACTCAATGATCGAATAATTAGAGAAAGCAAACGCTTCTGCTGCGTGACGTTACCTTTCGTTGCTGTTGGTTCCAGGAGAAGAGTGGCTCCACTGTGCCTTCTATCCTGAACAGAATGCAGACCAAACAGACCCCGCCGACCTACAACAAGACAAACAAGTTCACCTCGGGCTTCCAAAACATCGTGGATGCTTATGGAATTGGCAGCTACCGTGAGATTAACCCAGGTAAGCAAACTCTGACTCCTGTCAGCGCCTCGCTGAGCCGTGTGGACGTTTGTTCTGTGGTAGTGGATTTCTAAAGTCTGTTTACCCAGCTGGCTGAGCTGTTGTATTACAGCCAGTTAAAGGCTTTTGCTTTAGTTGCCTCATCATCCATTATCACCTTGTTGGAAAATGCTGCATGTTTCACTCATGTGTGTTTTTGACCTACTGCACCACCCTCCCCTCATGTGATGCCTGCCTCCTTGTCTCCAGCACCATACACCATCATCACCTTCCCCTTCCTGTTTGCGGTTATGTTTGGTGATCTGGGCCACGGGGCGCTCATGACTTGTGCTGCTCTGTACCTTGTGTTAAGAGAGAGCAGATTGATGGCGCAGAAGAATGATAATGAGGTATGGATCCCATCATTGCCGTGCTCATTGATGACGCGCGCGCACGGTGGCTCACGGGGCTTCGCGCTTCTGTATTTCCATCATTTTTCTCATGAAAGTTAAACCTTTGTGACAGATGTTCAGCATGGTGTTTGGGGGACGCTACATCGTCCTGCTCATGGGGATCTTCTCAATGTACGCTGGCATTATTTACAATGACTGCTTCTCCAAGTCGCTGAATGTGTTTGGCTCTGGGTGGAGTGTCAGGCCCATGTTCGATCCTAAAGTTGGAGGCAACTGGACGTAAGTGTCGCTGGTGAAAACTGACTGGAACTTTAACCCAGTAACTCTTGTATTTGTCGTGTTTGTGTCAGGTCAGAAAACTGATCTTTGCTCTCATCCTGTCCAGGGAGGAGACACTTAATGGCAGCACAGTTTTACAGGTGGACCCAGCAGTGGATGGAGTATTCAGTGGGCCATACCCCATTGGCATTGATCCGGTAAATTGTGTTTGTTTATTTGAGATTCATATTTATTTGTGTTTATAGTTAAAAAAGTCTTTTATATCCATGTATTTAAGTCTCGATTGTTTTGTCTCTCAGATATGGAGCTTTTCTGTCAACAAGCTGTCATTCCTGAACTCCTTCAAGATGAAGATGTCTGTGATCCTCGGCGTGATCCACATGCTGTTTGGAGTCACTCTCAGTCTTTTCAACCACTTGTGAGATTTCCAACCTTACATACAATTATGGATCCCTGCTTATGTTTATTTCTTTTTAAATGTCTGCACTTCTAACATTGCTGTTGTGGTTTTCTGCAGGTATTTCAAGAAGCCGCTGAATATCTACTTGGGTTTCATCCCGGAGATCATCTTCATGTCCAGCCTGTTCGGCTACCTCGTCATTCTGATCTTCTTTAAGTGGATCTCGTATGATGTGCGCAGGTCCAGGGAGGCTCCCAGTCTCCTCATCGCCTTTATTAACATGTTCCTCTTCACCTACAATGACTCCAATAATAAGCCCTTCTACAGAGGACAGGTGAGATGGATGTACCTGCAACTTTCTCTCTGTCCTGAATGAAGACCGTCCTTATATGTCGCTCTTTTTTTTTCTTATTTTCTAGGTGGCCATACAGTCCCTTCTGGTGGTCACTGCCTTGGCATGCGTTCCCTGTATGTTAATAGTAAAAACTCTGGTTATGCGAAGACAGCATTTGCGGCGAAAACATCTGGTAAGACGAAGCAATCTGCAGGCGCTCTGTGGAATAATCTGTTGTGAGGTGGTTAAATTGTATCATGTTGCCCGTGCTGTGTTCCAGGGTATGCAGAACTTTGGAGGAATCCGGGTGGGCAACGGGCCCACCGAGGACGACGCTGAAATCATCCAGCACGACCAGCTCGCTCAGCAATCAGAGGATGAACCTGAGGTAAAATCCATGTTCTCAGCACAAACACTGATGTCAAAAGTTGAAAGTGTTTTTTTTTTAATTAGAATAATTGCATACAGAACTTGAGAAGCAACAGGACAGCAGCTTCTGGAGTAACTTGGGGGGGAAACACAAGTTAGAGGATCTTTTCAAGTCTTTGAATTATTCAGCCGTAGTTGGAGAGAGAAACCCGATGCCTCGTTTTTCCGCTTCCACCCACACTGCCAACATCAATTATGAATAAAGGCCTTATGGACGAGTTTTTCTTGTAACTCCTGCAGAACTTTAACACGACCCATGAAACAGATGCTGAGTAGTGAGTTGTTTTTTATACCTGTACTTTTTAAAATTACACTGCTGTAATCTGGGTACCCGTCTCTTATTTTAAGACCATCTGAAAGCACAATGTGTCACAATGTCATTCGCTAATGTTGGTTTCACGCCGATTTTCCTTTTGAAATAATTAACTGATTTTCTTTTGTGACTTTTCTGTTTACTGACGTTTGTCTGTCCGTCTGTGTGATGTCAATAACCAAGCGTTGCCTTTTGTCACCTGCTTTCAAGGCCTGTGAGGAGGAAGAGGTAGGCCCGGAGCACATGCTGCACATCCACCCTGCACCCCATCCCTTCATACATGTCTATCAAGCCTATCCATCACTGCCCCTGCTTTAGTTGTTTTGCCTACTGCTGCTAGCCGTGTCTGGGTGATGCTTGTTAGTCAGTGTGTGGTCTGGTCAGTGAGTTCCAGATGTGTGTGTGTGTGTGTGTGTTGAAAATGGACAGGTGCTTTGTCTAAAGGTGGGTGCCGCTGGGCCAGTGCTTCCCTACAGTCTTGGTGATGTGCATGAGGCATCAGGCGGGCAGCTGACTCTTTGGGTTTGCAGGTTCTTAAGATGATGATGATGCGGCTTCTTTTTTTCCGGGGTTGATGATCTACAGTAACAAATGGCTTACGTATCTGTTCCCTTAATTCTTGCTGACACACATTAAACCAGGCCTCTCCTCTGTGGACCTGAGGACCAGTTTTAGAGATGTTGTTTTCTAACGTTTTATGCTGACTAACCTGAAACAGTGACTTTTACCCACAGTTTAACTTTGCGGATGTGGCAGTGTATCAGGCTATTCACACCATCGAGTACTGCCTGGGCTGCATTTCCAACACCGCGTCCTACCTGAGGCTTTGGGCTCTCAGTCTGGCTCATGCACGTACGTCACTCCAGCTGCAGCATTCGTTACCATGACAAATGGATCTACACTTATGTCTGTACTCTCAGGTTGTTCAGAGTAGTGAAGCCTGTGTGTGTCTGTGTTATACACAGAGCTGTCGGAGGTGCTGTGGTCCATGGTGATGCGCGTAGGCCTTTCCTCTCGCAGCCTCGGAGGTTTCATCGTTTTGTCTTTAGTCTTTTGCTTTTTTGCTGTTCTCACAGTCGCTATTCTTCTCATCATGGAAGGCCTGTCAGCGTTTCTGCATGCGCTGCGACTTCACTGGTAAGATTCAAGGGCGTTTTTTAAATTTTATTTTCCTTTTTGATATCGGCCTTAATTTCATCTTCGAATGAAAACATTTTAACTTAGGAATTTCCAGCTCTGTTGTTAGTGTTGAAGAACAGGACTCTTAGATTGCTGCTGTCACTGCAAAAAGCAAAGCTCTAGCTCCACCTGCAGCCTTCAGCTAGCATCTCATTTACCACCCCAGGGTGCTCAAGTTAACGAACTGGCCTCTGGCCCGGAATAAGTCTGCTCTCGTCACTGTGGGTGCTGTCCACTTTCTGCTGTGTGTGTGTGTGTGTGTGTGTGTGTGTCATTCAGAACAGTCTGTGGCACGGCTCCGATGAGCCTTTGTTGCCCCCACATAAATGTCTGTCTGGATTTGCTGAATGTCACGCAGGTTTTCGAGTCTCCTGGCACGTTTACAGAGCGTGCCTGTGTTGCAGCCAGTCTCCTTGATTGTTGTCATTTACACAGGAGTCCTGGATGAGTCCGCTTTCACAAAATGGCCTTCACGGACGGTCGTGCATAATTGTAAACACTGGGGAACTCGATAACACCCTGATAAAACTATTTTTATTCCCACTGACTGGAAATGATGTGATTACTGAGCATCAAGTTATAAAGATTTAATTCTCAGTAGACATAAAGGAACATGTCATTTTGTACACTTGTAGTTGTCTTTAGTTGTAAAAATATTTGCATCCATTTGAATTATTTTTGCACTTGTGAGAAAAGAGCGTGTGTGTGTGTTTCCAAGCACTTTTATTGAGAAGTGCTGCAGACGTTATGCACAACACGCGATGTGTAAGATTACATATTTCTCTGCGCCGCACCAGACGGGCTTTGGAATGAATGCCATCCATGGCTCCTCAGCTAAAAGGTCATCCAGCCATCACTTAGCGTCGGCCTTTTAAAAATAGAGCCTGATCATTTTTCCCGAAGGGAAGAGGCTTAGGTGTCTGTCCCAGGATGTAGACATGAGCTTATGCAGGTGTGTGCAGACTGTGGAATGAAGAGCAGGGGTCATCAGCCACTACAGCTCTGCTCAGCATTACCCAACTGACACTCATCACTGTATGCATGACAAGAATATTGTGTGAAAGGCTTCATCTGTTTTTGTTTTTCTTTCTGCAGGATGGAGTTCCAAACCAAGTTTTACACAGGCAACGGCTTTAAGTTCCTGCCTTTCAACTTTGAAAGCATCCTGGACGGGAAATCTGAAGACTGACCAAATCCTCTTCCTCAGTTCATGTGAATTTGTGTGTGTGTGTGTGAGTGTGTGTGTGTGAGATGCAGTTTCCACCTAACTGTTACCCATAACGCTATTATTGACTAGTTGCTCATCATTTGTTTTAAACCTCCCGTTAGTTTTAGAATCGTATCTAAATCTGGGAACTTTCTCCAAAATGATGATTCATTCCTCAGTAGCCTTGATTCTAATCTGTGGCGTCTTCTTCTTTTCCTTTTTACTCGTCTTTCATTTAGTTAAATGTTATTTATGCATTTTTTCCCCCTTTATAAAACATACATTTTTGCACTGCAACGTATATGCAAGATCGATCATGTTTCAATTGCATAACTGCTGCTGACTGATCTAAGAGGGCGACGGGAGCTGTGTTGTGTTTTCAGCAACAGTCAAACCTTTGTGCACTTTATAGCTCATGTGTTTGGTTGTACCCACTGTGCACACTGCATCCTAACCTCACACACACAGCTATAAAGCTTTAAAGGGAACGACGACCAGTTCTGTTTTCCATTTGAGCCACTGATGCCCTCTGTGTCTGTCCTCTCTGTCGATCCACGTGAAGTGGACAAAGGGGAATCTGTAGGTGTTACAGAAGGTGGGTTTTCTGTAGAGAGTGCACTGAAATCAGTGGAAATTTTCAGTCTCACTTTTGATTTTGGGTCCTTATTCTGTTTTCATTTATGCTTGTTCTTTTTTGATTTAACACATTTAGAAGGCAGACTTGTTGTCAGAAAAGGTTAAGCATCACTTTGACAATAAAGTGGAAAATGCTTTAAAAAGTGTTGTTGGCTTTGATTTTTGCACATCATGTATTTTGTGCTGCAGCAGTAGAGCCAAAAGAGTTTTACAAACCTTAAGGTTTAAAAAGTCCCACGTTCAAATCTTAGATTCTTAAAATAATATTTCAATCTCAACAAACTTCAAGTGTAATGATTCATTTTTGATACTTTAAAATGTACCTTTTAATCAGTGCTTAAGGCAACAGCAGTGAAATTACTTGACATGTAATGCAGCATGAGCATATTTTAAAAGACTAAAATAAATCAGCATCTAACAGCCCAACAAAATGCACTGATAACTGAGTAAACCTCTATTCCTGTGTCTCCTTTGGCTCCTCTAGGTGGCACTATTGGGCAGGATATTTTACTTTGTTAAATATACCGGTGTTACACCTGTCAAAGGAAATGTGTTGACTGAACTGGAAGCAGATGTTATGTATTAATGGGCCTATTCTCAAACACGTCACCAATTGTTCGCTATTGAAAGGCTGTTGTAGAATAACGAGTCTCAAAAGAAGCTTCCGTTGACCTTCAATGACTTTCAATTTGTTTGAGTTTCTCTGAAGCAAAAGTCTGCAGTAAGTAGAAACCGTTCTTTCACAACCGTACGCAAGTCATGGTGCAAAAGTACTGACATCAAAATAATGTTCAAACACTGAAAGTACCCATAATGCAAAATAGGCTGTTAATCTATGTTTTTGATTATGGTTTCCATGAACTGTAACGAGTAACTGCAGTGTGGTGGAGCAGAAGTATAAAGTATCAAACACTAAATACAAATTTTAGTGCTTGAATAGATGTACTCAGTTACTTGTGACGTGTGTAATTTGCGCTGCCAGGACAAGGTCTCAAACATCCTGCCGATGTGAGCGGCCTGACTATAAAAACATCTTCTGGGGTGAAGAACATCATGTTCTCTATCCACATGCTTTCTTTATAAGAAGGGGGGCTTCTGGTGTACGACAGCCCGGGGTAATAATAGAAGTCGTTATTTATCTTAGAATTTATTTTTCCTCTGAAAAACTCATTTCATTTGAGATTTCCCAGTGTGTCACGTATATGTAACCAGAGGTGAAAGTGAGCTTGCATAAGAGCCCTGGATGTCTTACTCTGTTTACACTTCCAGAGACTTTAACTCTGCTCTTTCAGAGCCATAATCGCAGTTTATGACTTTGCTTCTTTATCTAAAGCAAACACGGAGTGCACTTTAGATTGGCAGAAGAACATATCCAGGAATTTCGTGTTTCTTCTCAAGCTGCTGTAGACTTTTCTTGTGGATAACAGATGCTTTTTCAGCTGTTCTCGGCCTTGGTGTCCTCACACACACAAAAACAGAGAAATGTTTTCTGTACTGCAGGCTGCAAAGAGCTCTACCTTTAGTATAGGAAATGGCTGTTGTGTCTGAATTACTGAGCGAATCCTCTGCAGCCTGAACAAGTCCGAACTGCAGGATATTTCCTAAATTTGGGTTTGCTGTAGGCATGTTCTCGCTGGCATGACTCTTAGCACCTTTGGAATCTGTGTGGGGTGACTGACTCACTGTACCTTTGTGGTACACTGCAGCTGGAATAATATTGATACTGTCATTTGCTCTGTTGTTCTCCAACCACACATGTGCTCAGGCCTGTTGTCAGATTCCTAGACAAATACTCAAAGAAAAAAAAACATCTTGTATAACTTACTATTGTTATCTTTGGAACACAAGTTCATTCATAATAACTATAATCTAAGATAAAGGTTTTGTAATAAAATAAAAGTTCCATTATCACTCTTAGGCTACTATTACACACAGTTACATTTCCCAAATCTTAACCCCAAACATGGTCTTTGTACTAAAACGTGATTTACATTAAGGGACTTGCTTCTCATCCCAACAATATGGTTGCGTGGATACAATGATTCACTTAGCTAGTAAATATCATCATCATCATAAAGATGTCTAACATCATTAAGACCGTACTGTTGTAGCTGGCTATGATGTCAGAACAACACATGAAATTAATTTAATTCATATTTTTTATCACACATGATTGCAGTAGTTGTACATTAGGGGACCTACTGTCATGACAATCAATCTCATGGTTTTAAGAAATTCTTCTAATTGCTCCATTTAGATGCAGTAGAGACAGGAAAGGTTAGAACACTCAGGTGATAACAGGTTATGTGCTCTAAGCCACTGGATTGCCCCCACCTGTAGTCTTTGACATCAGTCATAGAGACTGATAACACTGTACAGATGACACGCACAGATAACAGGACAGAAAGTGAAGCCTTTCAAACTTCGAGCTTCTTTATGCTTCATTCTTCTAAAGGGCTCTCCACGACCTGTGTGACCCCCACCCATTGTTTCCAGGCAGTTTTTTTCCACACGCTGATTTGGCCGGAAGCTTTAGACAATAAACACACGAATGAAAATAAATCCCATACCTCTGTGGAAGGGAGTTACATAACAAAAAAAAAAAAGGCAAAAGAGATGGAAAATGAGGGGGAAGAAAAACAAGTGTCATTCACCTAAAGAAACCAAAACAGAACATGACAACTGACTTTTTGACTAATTAATTGGTCTGGGCTCCAGGAGACTGAAGATATTCCTGGAGGCAGTAAGTTCCACTAAAATGTTACCAAGTTCCAGAAGAGGACACATTTTCTTCTCTTTTACCGTCAAAATCCTTCGCAACACCACCAGAATTTGTAATACTCACCAGTGATAGAGAAAGCCACAATAAAGTAAATTAGTCTTAAAAAGCCTGTAGCTGCTCCTTGAGTCTTTAATGCAAATGCAAAAATGTCTCCCTTTTAAGAAATAATAGCCAGGAACTCAAAGTTATTGTCTTTCAAATGGTGTATGTTAATTAAAGAAACCGGTGGTGCTCAAGGTATGGCAGTGTCAGCACTTTGCTGATGTTAGCAGTCAAAAATCATATTATTGTGCATATTTGCAAGCCAAGTTGATGTGTTAGAATCTTTTGAACTTCATGCTGGATGCATCATTTAAATGTTGCTTGAAAGAAAAACATGCTTATAAGATTATTTGAGTTTGTGCACATTGTTTTTGTGTGCTCAAAAATGCAGTAATTCCTTGATCGAGGACCATAGTAAACACGGAGAGTACTGCTGCTTGAAAATCAAGAACTCAAAGAGGTCCAGACCACCAGAATCTGTTCCCGGCCGGCCTGAATCCTGGACTCCCTCCCAAACTCGTAGTGAGTCAGAGGACAGAGTTCATTGTGGATACTCTGGTTAGTGTGTGTGTGTGTGTGTGTGTGTGTGTGTGTATAAGTACAGTCTAAGTACATGTGAGTGGGCATTCATGTGCACCGGGCCCTGCAAATCCAAACAGCAGAACTGGCAGTGTTCTTGTTTCTTTCCAAGAGCTTACCCACACTGAAACTGAACCTGCAGGATAACTTAGCAGTGTGTCTTGTTTTGCTTTGTTTTTTTTCCTCCAGCTTTGCAGTTGAAGGATTCTGAGTTGAACGTGCCTATTGTGTGGCTTTTTGAGCATGCTGTGTGCCAGCAGTGCCCCCGTAGTGAGGAAGGATGGTCACCGCAGACGGGAGGAAAACAGGCCGCGGCATCAGGTCGTGCTACTCTTTGTTGAGAAGGCTTTTGTTGTCCTTCAACTGTTTCCAGGGACAGAATAAATAGCTCTGCTTAACCAAAGGCATTTGCCTCCCTCGCTGCTATGAATGCACAACCATGAGAAACATATTACCGGCGGTTACGAGTGTTTTGCCTCTTTTGGAAAATTTTCTCCCTTTCTTCTGGAAGCGCGTCCGGGACATGTGAAAGAAATGTTCTCCATCGTTTGTCCTGGTCAGCATCTTTTATTTTTCATGGCTAGCCTTACGTCTGTGAGTTTGGGGTTAAGGCTGACTTTGCCAGGTGACTGCCAGCCACTTTCACCCATCAGCTTCAACTATGGGTCAGCTAGGGGTCAACACATGAATACAGGAGTAAACAAATGTTAAACTAGTATGAAATTTGGGTTAGGGTGCTGCTGAGGGGCCCTAGATTGGAATTACATACAGCTGCTTACATGCACTCATCACTGGGACCCTCTCAGGCCATGGCAACATCAAACTTGCCTCACAGTGACGCTGGTGTTCCAGCACCTTCCAGTTCAAGCAAGTCCCTTTATGGTTCCTGTGTTGATCCTGAACATGCAAACCAGGCCCCCCTCGTGCTGGGGTGACAGTTTGGGTCTTCCAAATGCATCCAAATGGTTTATACTTACGTGCAATTATTCAAACTGATGATCCTGGAATGGGCAGCACGGTGGCGTGGTGGTTAGCACTGCTGCCTCACAGAGAAAGACACCTGGAGGGCCTGGGTTCGATTCCACCTTGGCCCGGGCCTCCCTCTGTGTGGAGTTTGCATGTTCTCCCCATGTCTGCGTGGGTTTCCTCCGGGTACTCCGGTTTCCTCCCACAGTCCAAAGACATGCACTTACTGGGGTTAGGTTAATTGGGGACTCTAAATTGCCCATAGGTGTGAATGTGAGTGTGAATGGTTGTCTGTGTCTCTGTGTTGGCCCTGCGACAGGCTGGCGACCTGTACAGGGTGTACCCTGCCTCTCGCCCTATGTGAGCTGGGATAGGCTCCAGCCCCCCCGCGACCCCGAACG
>VOQJ01029991.1:15096-30036 GCA_015052665.1 Apistogramma diplotaenia
ACAGAAAGAACATTTAAATGGTTTTTCTCCTGTGTGAATTCTCATGTGCGCCAAGATGTTTCCGCTGCAGCTGAAACGTTTCTGACACACTGAGCAGCTGAAGGGTTTCTCCCCGGTGTGCGTTCTCATGTGGCTGATCAGATGGTCTCTGCGGCAAAATATTCGGCCACATTCAGAGCAACTGAATGTCTCCTTGTCACTTAGAATGGCAGTATCACTCAGAGAGTTTAAATGTGATGGAGGTTCTCTCGTTTCCTTCAAAACTTCATGGCTGGGTTCGGACTGGGGTTTTTGGGGTTTAGTATCACTTCCTGGTTGTAAATAACTATTTGAATGTAAGTTCCTGACTGGTTCTGACCCTGTATGAACACTACTGCTGACCATGTCGCTAAACTTGCTGGTACCTTTTTTCTGTCCTGAGTGGATTTTCATGTGCCTGCTCACATCACCGCTGTACCTGAAACTTTTCTTACAGATGGAGCAGCTGAAAGGTTTCTCTCCTGTGTGAAGTCTCATGTGACTGATGGAGTTTCCTTTCTGAGAAAATCTTTTGCCACAAAAGGAGCAACTAAAGGGTTTCTCTCCTGTGTGAATTCTCATGTGTGCCTTCAGGTGTGGCTTGCGGCCAAACCTCTGACCACATTCAGAGCAACTGAACGATCGCTCAACGTTACAGTTAATGTCGATAAGAGTGAATTCATGATTTTTCAGGGAGTCTGGACCTGACTGAGGTTCCCTGTTCTGCTCCCAGTCACCATCACTGATCTCGGTCTCTGAAGAGTCTGAAGCCTTGTCAGCACCTGCCTGTACATGGCTCTCGAGGTCAGAGTTCCTGGCTTCTGTTTTCGTTCCACTTTGGCTGCGATGAAGCTGAGAGGACTGAGGTTTCTCATCATCTTCACTCTTCACAGAGACAGGACTGAATGTGTATTTAGTGATACACTCCTCCTGCGGATTGCGAAGTTGCTCTCCATCCTGGCTGCTCCAGAATTCCTCCCGCTCCTCTTTGATGTGTGGGTGCTCTGGGTCCCACTGCTGCTGCTGTTCCTCACCAACAATCACTTTACGAACATCTGACGGTAACACTGAAACACAGACAGGGCAGATATAAACAGCTGATTAACTGAGTTTTATCATGATGTTTTTAGTTAATGTTTATACATGACAGCCCAGGCCAGCACAGCACTGGGCCTTCAGCTGCTGGCTAGAACCCTGCAGTGAGTTGTTCACTTTACAAACTTACTGTTTCCTCAAATTAAGAAAAGGTGAGTAAAGTATGAGTTTCGAGCTGTGGCTGAGCGGCAGTCACTGAGAACAAATAAAGATCTGCCAAAATACATCCCATGTAAACATTTAATGCTTTTCTACACAAAAGTTGCATTACACATTTTTTTTTCATTTCTGGTTAAATGCAGAGACAGAATTTCACTGCATGTATGTGTATGTGACAAATAAAACTCTTCTTCTTCTTCTTTAGCCATTTCCTGAATTGGAACCAACTTCAGCTTCATCTTAATCACTAATGTGGAGAGACAGCCAGTCTTCCTTTTGAACACACAATGTACATGTTCTGGAGACAAGGATGCACATTTGATAAAACATATGAATGAATGAATGAATTTTATTGTCATTGTATAAAAGTAGCACATGTATGCAGACAGGAAGAGCCATGAGCCGCAGCGTCTGAGCGCGCCGCCACATTGTCTCCACATTATTTTTCTGAATCTATGGAAGGCACACCTGACTAAACACATTCTTTGGAGACAGAGGCAAGGTCAATCTGGCAGCTTTAAGCCTCCTTATCCATCTGCTGCCTCTATCTGAACATCATCTGTCTGCTCTCTGCTTCTCTATTCTAAGTCAGTTATTTATTTTATTTAATCCAACTACTATTTCATTATTTTATTAATTAAGAGTCAAACATTTAAGTCAACTTTTATTTAATCATCTGTTTATTCACTTATTTAATCATTTCCCTCAATTACTACTTATTGTTTAATGCATTTATTTTCTGCAATTTAGCCCTAGGCATAATCATTTTGTTCACAAAAACAAAAAAACAAAACAAAAGAGAAGTGAACCACTTTATCAAACTGCAATCTCCGTGGAAACCCTGAAGTTCAAATCCTGCTCTTAGTACAGAGACGTGCGCTTTCCCTCAGACCCCTGGAGCCCTCCTCCATCACTCGTCTGTCCTCAGAGCGTAAAAAACACAAACACTTAAACAGTTTTTCCTGTAACTGGACTTCAGAGTTGAGCAGCGTGTCCATTATCTGCCAGAGATTTTTTTTTCTGTGAGGTCTTAAACACATAGGACATGAGGGATCAGAGAAGATGTGGAGCAGAGGAGTGCGGCTTACACTGTTTGTAGACTCATGTTCCTCTGCTGCACATCTTTGCTCGTTCAGGCAGATCTGATCTCAGCACTGTGCTGTGTGTCTCTCATTAACACGCTGTATTACCTCTCATCCAGTAATAAAATCGTCCTACCGGGGACAGTCAGACCGTGTTTTCTTCTCGGACTCTTTAGCCTCCGTTAGCTTAGCTGGGCGTTAGTTTAGCACTGCGGTTCTGGTGGATGAAACAACCAACCTTCTCCTTGTAGCTTCGTTTCAGGGTCCGGAACCACGTCCGGCACATTCTGGTGCAGGTCCATCTCTGCTCTGTTCACAAGACTGCAGAAAAACCAGCGGTTACTTAGTTTCTGTCTGGCAGAGCTGCTCCACTCAGAAACAGCATCGTTAAAACGAGCTAATACGTGAAAACTACTTCCGGGATGACTTTCAAACTAAAATAATCTTTGACGACCTTCAATGGCAGGTTACTACACTGCTCAAAATAAATAAATAAATAAAGGGAACACTCAAATAACACACCCTAGATCTGAATGAATGAAATATTCGTATTGAATACTTTGTTCTGTACAAAGTTGAATGTGCCGACAGCAAAATCACACAAAAATCATCAATGGAAATCAAATTTATTAACCAATGGATTTGGAGTCATACACAAAATTAAAGTGGAAAAACACACTACAGGCTGATCCAACTTTGATGTAATGTCCCTAAAACAGAAATTGAAGTTGTAATTTGTACAGGATACAGGTGCTTCTGACTGAAAACAATACGGATCTCGACATAGACTTAATTTGGACACGCCTCCTTCTGCTTGGCACAGGCCTCGGGGCTTCAGTACTGACTGATGCTTGTTTTATGCTTGAGTGTGGTTAGTGTGAAGGCAGTCTGTGTGCAGACACAGACTGAGTGTTTGCTGTCCAAGGCAGTGGGCCACTCCTGCCATGGAGAAGAGTGAAGTTATAACACACAAAAAGCTGTTGAAAACAATGAAATTGTCCACTGCAGCTGTCTATGCTTTTCATACTGCGTTTTTGATCTTTGATTATATGTTTGTGTGTCTCCCATTCCTGGTGAACCCTGTTGCCTCCTTCCCTATTTCACTAAACTCATCAACCAATCAGCTGACACACAGGTCATCCAGGTCCAGTGACGTAGGACTCCGTGGGAGCACATTTGTGGTGGGTGAAAACCCCTCCCCACAGGCTTTCCAAATGGAGTATCAGTTTTAAAAGCAAAACTGTGTAGAATGAATGTTCAAGGATTTCATATTTGACTAAATGTGGTGCTACTTTGAGAATCTATGAGTGTTTTTGCTTGGTTGCTTTATTAAAGCTTCGATTAAAAGCAGCAGGAAGAACACACATTTCATCTTTCAGTGAGACATTAGCCTGTACATATTTGACTGAGTTTATGATCTCTTGTAATGTTTTTTAAGGTGAAGCTTTTCTTCTTGTACTTCGAGGATAATCACAGTTAGTACTAATAACATTATTGGTCTGATGTATTTTGGAGTAGACCAGACCATCTAAATGAGCATTCATATCCTGTCCCAGAAGGGTTCACTGGATTCATTTCTGAAACTTTGGTCTAAAGAAGAAACCTCATCAGTGGAAGGCCTGCTGCCCTTCACAACCCAATTACTAATCAACCACTTTCACTATTTATATATATATTTTAAAAAAAGCTCTTTTCTACCATCCCATATGTGAGTGTGCTCATGACAAAATCTCTCTGAGCTCTATTTGCACATTAATCATTGTATCCACACTCATTGGAGAGACTGAAACCACGCAACAGATGGCGGGAGAGAAGCGGCGGTGACAGGAGGAAAAAGAGGAGGGAGGTGCTATGAATGATTCCTGTGATGAGCAAAAACCTTTAAAGATCCCAGATTTATTCTGAATTTTTCCTCCTCGGAAAAGTATTCATATTTTGTTTTTGTGCTACATTCCATTTGAAGTGGGAAGTTGGAAATCTCTTAATCTTCTTAGTCAAGTTAGATTTCCCACTCAGAAAGGTTGAGAAGCCCTTCCAACCCCAACTTCACAAACCAAGATGGCAGGAGTGCAATTAAACAGCTGAGGAACTTGTACTTTGTACTTGCCACTTTTGTGTCATTGTTGTGTTACTCATTAAATAATACACACACACAGCACTGACCAGGCTGTGTGTGTGGACATACTGCATCGGTGTTTTGAAGCACACACACACACAAACAGGCATTTTATAATAATGCTAGTGATGGATAAATATCCCTTCATTGTCAAGCAGCCCCAACGAGTTATCTCTGTAGTATGGAGTAGGGATGCACCGATCCGATATCGGTCCGCTTCTGACCTAAATTATGGTATCGGATAGGAATAAAAAAATCAGATCCATTAAACATCGTTTAGCTGCTGTACAGTGCTCCGGCTTCTTCTTCTGGAATCTTTTCAAAAACCCTTTAAGTGAATGTAATGAAGCTGGGAGACATTTACTTTAAATGTGTTTTAATGCAGAAATGATCAGCAAAATGTATTAAAAGGTTTTAAAGTCAGAAATACAATAATTGGATCACACTCTCATCTGTTCTACTCACAGCCTCGCTGGATCCTGTGAGGTGAAGCTGAACAAAGAAACCTTCCATATATCTGAAATGATCAGCTCTTCCAGATAAAACTGTTGCTGATGTACCTGAACAGGAAGGACTGGCCACAACTCTGCTCTCAGCTCTTTCCAGGAGATGATGGTGTCCTGAGCCAATCAGTGCTCTCATAGGTTTTTCTAAAACATCTCATCATTTTTCCTTTTATACCCTCTCCTGTATGACTTCCTGCATCACCCCACTCAAATCATTATTTGTGCCGTGCTGCTGGATGTAACATCATATGAGAGAAAATGGTAAAACTTAAAGCCCTAGTTTTCAAATCTCATATTTGAGATTATTTCTCATATTTGACCATCCAATCATAACATTTTCAGTGTTTTCCTGTCTGTATGGTCAGACTGATTCTACTCTTTTAGTAAAACTGTTACATTTAGCATTAGTTACATTTAGTGCAAACTGAAATAAGAAACAAAACAGCAGCATTTTTTTAAATCAACCCCCTCCTTCACCGAATAACCAAAATCAGCTTATAAAAATCCATAATGTGACCCTTGGAGTGAGTGCAAAATTGATTTGGTTAGTTTTAAACACAGTTTAAAATGTCATGTATCCTATACTCGAGGGATCCAAAATACTGGAAACGATAATTTAAAAAAGACCAAATTTGTACCCCTCCTGCAACTGATAAAATATTCATAATATAAAAGTAAAATCTTGCATGGTTTTATTAAATTCATTAAAGTTACTGTAGAAAGAAAACCAGTTGAGTCTGAAGGGGTCGGATGGGAGGACTTCACAGAACATCCATGAAATGACCCACAGGCACATTGGATTAAAACGAATGAAAACGTCAAACATCCTCGTCTCCATTTGGACAGCATCATTATTCTTCTGATTTCTCTGTTTCAGAGTCATCAGACTATCTGCCATCAATATGGAGGAGCAGCTAATTCATGAGGGCAGCTGGAGCCATTGATTTAAATCATTTTAAGACAGACAGGAAAAGTGCTAGATAGAAAATACTGAAATTATGTTTCTGTAACCTGATTCCAGCTAGTAATTTTTGTACTATGCCAAATCATTCACACTAAACACAAACGTTACTTTGCATTTGGTGTGAACGCAGTAATCTACATAACTTTTTATTCACTCTAGTGCAAGCTTCAAATGAAACCTAACAGGTTTCACAGGGACATCCGACGGCTCGAATTTGTCTCTGTGCCACAAACATGCAACAGTTTGAAGTTACTGCAGTTACAAACTCAGCTATAAACTAACATTAGGTGTGAAAAAATTCAAATAACTGAAGTGAAGATTAAAAGTTAATTAATAATAAAACCAATATAACTTAATAACTAAAATAAATAAAATATATGGTCACATATTTCAACACAGCCAGCAGGAGGCGGCACTGCTGCAGATGCTTACTGCAATCAGGATGGCTGCATAACCATGAATCAAGTCTTTTTTATACAGCCTGGAATTCTTAAATTTGCCTCCAATAAGAAAACCCAAACTGAACTGGAGTCTGAACATTATTAAAGAACACAAACTAAACACAAAAAACATTCAAACTCAAAATAATCCAAACTAAGTCAAAAGAGAACAGTTTCATACTTCCCATCCCAAGTTAGTGGTCGACCAATGCATAGCCACTGTGTGTGGGGGTCATGAAGTCTTTATCTGATTCATCACTTCAATGGATTTAAAGAAAAATGACATCAGGATTATGTCTCAAATCAACCACCTCACTCACTAACTGAAATGTACAAACACAACTACTTTGTCGCTGTGCGGCCGCGGCATCAGGACTCTGTTCCTGGCTGGTTTGGGACTGATGCACTTGTGTCTGTTCAGCTGATAATTCCAGGTGAATGTCTTGAGACAGGTATTGCAGCTGAAGTTCTTCTCCCCACTGTGAATTTTCATGTGAGCATTCAGGGCTGAGCGACAGCTGAAGGGTTTGCTACACTCAGAGCAGCTGAATGGTTTCTCTCCCGTGTGAAGTGTCATGTGGTTCGTCAGCGCCGCTTTCTCCATAAAACATCGGCCACACTCGGAGCAGCTGAACGGTTTCTGGCCTGTGTGAGTCCAAAGGTGTTTTTTAAGGCTTCCGCTTTGAACAAATCTTTTCTCACACTTCGGGCAACCGAAAGGTTTCTCTCCTGTGTGGCTCCTCTTATGTCTCAACAGGTGTGCCATGCGCTTGAATGACTTCCCACATTCGGTGCAGATGAGTGCTTCCTCACCTGACGCACATTTCGTATCACCTGTGAGCACTTTACTTTCCTCTGAGTTTGAACCTATTGAAGGTTCACTGCTCTCCTCCAAATCGCCTTCACTGAGCTCCATCTCCAAGGACTCTGACATTTTGTCCTCAGGTTCTAAACCTGGAGAAGGTGGTCTGCCAGTGTCCTCTCCTCCCACAGAGTCTCTGACCTGCTCTGTCAGGCTGTGATGAAGCTGAGAGGACTGAGGTTTCTCTTCATCATCTTCGCTCTTCACAGCAACAGGACTGAATGTGAACTTGATGATGTCAACCTCCTCCTGTTCCTCTTTAATGAAAACACCCTCTTGCTCCTCTTCTTCACCAACGATCACCTTCTGGACATCTGGAGGTAAACCTGAAACACAGATATTAACACAGACCTCAGTTTCTGTAACTGAAATATTTTCATATATTATATGCAGATGGTGTGAGACAGCTTGGCTTTTATTAATTTACTTTTATTTCTTTAATGTTGTACTGTCTTCACCACCTGTTTTAACACTGGATGTAATAGAATGATGAACACAAGAGGAGAGAAAGGAGAGATACCCGAGACCCAGTTCCAGCCTGAAGATAAAGTAGTGTCACAAATTCTGCTTTTCATACACTTCAATTTTAGCTTCTAGATTTTAATGACCGCGAGTCTGATTTTGTGTTTCACACACTTGTCACTTAAGGTTTTATTTAGATGATGTTCACTATGTCACTATCTGAACAGCCAGAAGCATTTCATAAGACACAAAGATTTATTGACATATAAATCAAGTGTATTACAGGAGTCAGTATTTACAGTGCTCACCTTTCTTCATAACTTCTGCTGGTTATCAGCTTTTCCATTCCTGCCTTATCAGAGCTTCAACTTGATCATAGTTTGTGAACTTCAGCTTTTTAAGCTAAATATCTTGGATAGGATTAAGATTTGGGCAGTTTCCTGGCCTCAGATGCATCAGAAGGTCAGATGGGGGCTTCTTCAGAGAAAATAACTTTGCAATAGGGTTGAAGGACTTGTCCATTTACAATTTTTCTGGCAGATACTGTGACTGTGATTCTCATGTCAAGTCCAGATCAATATTCAGAATGTCATAGATTTATGTAATAGAGCTAACATTTTCTGTTCCTAACAATTTTCTGGCAGTGGACTCATCTCTGTGCTTGTCCTGTTGGCCCTCAGTGCAGCCTTTGATACTGTTGACCATAACATTTTATTACAGAGATTACAGCATGCTATAGGTATTCAAGGTACTGCCCCACAAATCTTAGAAACATGGTGTCTAACCAGATTCTTACTCTGGATGGCATTACCTTGGCCTCCAGTAACACTGTGAGAAATCTTGGGAGTCATTTTGGACCAAGATCTGTCCTTCAATGCAAACAAACATGTAGGACTGCTTTCTTGCATTTGCGCAATATTTCTAAAATTAGAAACATCCTGTCTCAGAATGATGCTGAAAAGCTAATTGATGCATTTATTACATGCATTTATAATTTGATTATAAAAAATCCGGCACAAGTTTGTCACTTCACTGCTTTGTTTAAACTCTGCAGCTCAGGTGTTCACCCACATTACCCTTGTACATCACAGACACATTTTTCCATGCCACCACTGCTCTTAGCCGTCTCTCTCAGCCGTTTGTTGTGGTCGCTGTGCTGTTGTTATTTTGCTTACTTCAGCTGTTAGCTACCAGAATGGATCGATATAACCACAGTCTGCTAGTGGGCACTGCCATTGGCACTAGTAAACGTTCAGTACTGGAAGAACCTCTGTGGCTCCATCAAATTATTTTTTATGCTTTAATTCCTGATTAGCAACGAAAAATAAACCTGCAATAAAAACATATTTAGGAGGACGTTTGTGAATACAAAGCATTTCAACAGTAAGCTCATGCAGCGCCCAGTTTCAACTAAAACACTAATAACACAACAGCAGCAGCAGATGTTTTACATGCAGTCTGTCTGCACATGCACGGCAAGCACAGTGCAGCAGAAAGGTGAAGCCGTTATCAAGACGCTGAGCTCAGGTGGAGCAAAAGGAAACATTTTTCTACTGTCGACCACACATTTAGTTAGAGATTCAAATATATTTTATTTTTACAGCGCCAAATAACAACAAACTGTTGTCTCAAGGCGCTTTATATTGTATGGTAAAATCCCTACAAGGTGACAGAGGTGCATGTCTAGGTACGTCGTAGGTTACCGTGTAGGGTTCAGAGGAAAAATCGCTTCCAGTCTGGACGTAAAGCGTAGACATGTGTGAGTGGGTAAAATAACTTGTAAGAGAAAGGTGCAGTCAAATCATCTTCCATTAGGGCCTCTACACTCACTCTACACACTGTACTCTCCGGAGTGAGACAGATGTGGTTTAGATCGACATGCTAATAAAAAAATAATCCACCTCTTTAATGTTGTGGAACTTTACGACATCCTAACAGGTGTATGCTCGTGTCGAGTAATCTGCGGATACAACATCTGGAATACAGATGGGAGGGGGGATCTCCAGGCTCCTGCCTTAAGGTGGACAATGACACTAGATCGTTGAAACTAGTGGGTCCGGAAATATTCCGTTTCTGCTGCGTCTGTAGCAGCGATGATAACGTTAGCTTAGCAGCATTAGCATACCAGCAAGCCTGTTTCTCGCAGCAGGAAGTAAACTAACCTTCTCTTCTTGGCTCCATTCCCGCTGTTAAATCCACATCCGGCGGTTCACGCCGTCGGTCCGCCTCTGCTCGGTCCACAGAACCAGACTCTAGACCCATCTGCGGTTCCATCTGCTAACCGAGTGTAGCGGTGTCCAAAGGCCTCAGTCACTTCCGGGACACTTCAAAATAAAGACACAACTACAAAGGAAGCTGCCATTTCCACTACATTTCCTTCAAACTAAAATCTGTTGCACTATGAAACCAGTAATAACAACCAAGGTCACATTTTGGAGGGAGTTTACTGAAGTATCTCACCTTTGATGCTTTAGTTACTTTATATTTGAGCTTTGTTAAAAACATTACACATAGTTGGAGCTGACATAATTTCTTGTTTGAGCAATCTTTTAATAATTGTATCCACCTGCAATAAATGGTAAATGGACTAGTTCATATGTAGTGTTTTTCTGCTCTAATTGAGCACTCAAAGCACGTATACAACACGTTTGCATTCACCCATTCACACCCCTTTAAACAAGCAGTTCCATAGGAAACTAAGCTAAGTGCTTATTATCTAACATTCACACTCCAACACTTTCGAGCAAGGGGTTCACTATCTTGTTTAAGAATACTTTGGCAAGTAGCCCAGAGCAGCCGGGAATCAAACCGCCAACCTTGCAATTGGTAGGTGACCTGAAGTACAGCCAATATACAGTCATGCCCGAAAGTATTGGCAAATTTGACATGCCATTTTCTGTTCAAATGTGACTAACAGCTGAGAAATATTTTTTCCCACAATGATGCCTCTTGTACATCATCGTATTATCTCCTGGGAGATGCCTGTGTCGTTTCCAGTCACAAATATAATTTCTGGTTAAATAAGAGTAAACTTACATCAATATTTGCCAGGGGTATGAATACTTTCAGGCATGACTGTATGTGTGCTTTGGACTGTTGGGCAGAGTAAACAAGCTCTGTGAGAGCTGCAACAACCATTTCTCACCACTTTCTGATTTTCTTGTTTTGTTTTTTTTAGTAACTAAAATTTGGCAGCTTGAGCTACGGAATAAAAACAACAAAATGAGCTGGTTAATAAAACTGCAACACACTGCAGTGTATAGGTGAGCATGGCTGTGTGCACTTCTGTTTTTCTACTGAATCAAATACTTATTTCTTGCAATGAAATGCAAATTAATCATTTAAAAATCATACAATGTGATTTTCTGGATTTCTCACAGATTCTGTCACTCACAATTGAAGTGTACCTACAATAAAAATTACAGACCTCTCCATTCTTTGTAGGTGGGAGACCTCGCAAAATCAGCAGTGTATGAAATACTTATTTTCCCCTCTGTATATGATCAGTTTGTATATAATGACTGACACCATGTCATGAAACTGCTGTGGCAGGGAAAGGACCCCATTCCAGGCTTTAACTTAATCACAGCTTTATTGCCAAGCAAACGGGATGGGAGCCATCAGGGGTCTATTCCAAGAAGCAGGTTCAACAAACTTGGAGTTTAAATGCAGACTCTGAGTTGACCAACTCTAAAATCAGCAACCGCACTGCTGCTACTACTGCTGCTTTGAATGCACAGAACACCAAGTTTTTATTAATAACTGTTGAACTAATATGATAATTATGGATGGTAGTTAAGAGGATGTTTTATGGTATAGCAGTAAGGACCGTGTTTAATGGTAGTAAATTTCAACAGTTCCAGAATGTAATTGCCCTTTTCAGTGGGGAAAAACAGTATTTAATCAGTCACCGATTGTGCAAGTTCTCCCACTTAAAAAAGTGAGAGAGGCCTGTAATTGAGGTAGACCTCAACTATGAGAGACAAGATGAGAAAAAAATCACATTGTCTGATTTTTAAATAATTTATTTGCAAATAAGTATTTGGTCACCTACAAACAAGCAAGATTTCTGGCTGTCACAGTAACTTCTTCTTTAAGAGGCTCCTCTGTCCTCCACTCATTACCTGTATTAATGGCACCTGTTTGATGGCAACAGTATAAAAGACACCTGCCCACAACCTCAATCACACTCCAAGTTCCACTATGGTGAAGACCAAAGAGCTGTTGAAGGACACCAGAAACAAAATTGTAGACCTGCACCAGGCTGGAAAGACTGAATGTGCAATAGGCAAGCAGCTTGGTGTGAAGAAATCTACTGTGGGAGCAATAATCAGAAAATGGAGGTCCTGGAGTGGCCTAGCCAGTCTCCAGATCTCAACCCCATCAAAAACCTTTGGAGGGAGTTGAAAGTCCGTGTTGCCCGCCGCCAGCCCCAAAACATCACTGCTCTAGAGAAGATCTGCATGGAGGAATGGGCCAACATACCAGCAACAGTGTGTGCCAACCTTGTGAAGACTTACAGAAAACATTTGACCTCTGTCATTGCCAGCAAAGGATATATTACAAAAATGTGATTTTCTGAAATTTTTTCTCATTTTGTCTCTCATAGTTGAGGTCTATGACGTCAATTACAGGCCATCTTTTTAAGTGGGAGAACTTGCACAATTGGTGACTGACTAAATACTGTTTTTCCCCACTGTATAAAAAAACAGGCTAATGCTCGGCCACCAGACGCTCTCCGTCGAGTACCCTCCCCAGGCCTGGCTCCAGGGTGTGGCCCGGTAACCCTAACCTGGGCAGGGTAAACTGTTCCCTTGTTGTTGCCATCATATAGGGGTCTTTGTCCAGACAAAGAGCGATCCCACTCACCCACGACCAGTTTGCCATGGGAGACCCTACCAGGGGGACAAGCCCCCAGACAACATAGCTCCTGGGATTACTGGGACACGCAAACTCCTCCACCACATTAAGGTGGTGATCCATGGAGGAGAAGGGAAAGGAGCCAGTTGAGGTGGTTCAGGCATCTGATCAGGATGCCTCCTGGGTGGCTTTTGGGTGAGATGTTCCGGGCCTGTCCGGGGCAGACCCAGGACACGCTGGAGAGACTATATTTCTCGGCTGGCCTGGGAAAGCCTTGGAGTCCCTCTGGATGAGCTAGTGGAGGTGGCTGGGGAGAGGTAGGTCTGGGCTTCCCTGCTCAGGCTGCTGCCCCCGCGACCCGGCCCCGGCTGACACATGTGCGTGTATGAGGCCAATAAGTTTGCCGAATTCCAAAGAGCATTGAACCATCTGAGCTTTAAAACATTTAAACCCTCAAAACATTTTGGGAAGATGATCGATTGATGTGAGAAAATTTCAAAGGAAATGCTTTTTATATGGGATTTTTTTCCAGAATAAAAATTAATAGTATTGTTACATGTTACACAGTGGATAAGACAAACAATGCCAACAACAAAGAACATGTGAAAAGGTCTCGGTATCTTTTCAGAAATGTGTGATTGAGTTAGATGTAGGTGACTTTATTAGAAAGCATTGCATACATTTTCAGTGTTATATGGTTAGATGGTCAGCTTTATCTATCCCTGATGACATGCATTAATTAGCAGGAATGTCTTAAAAACAAAGGCCTGGATGACCTCTGATTTCCAAATTTAGACACAACTGAGGTTATTGTACTCGGCCCCAGAAGCCTTAGAAACACTGTAACCAGATACTTACTCTGGATGGCATTACTTTGGCCACTGTGGGAAATATTGGAGTCATTTTTGAGCAGGATATGTCCTTAAATGCTCGTATTAAGGAAACATGTAGGACTATTTATTTTATTTTTTTGCATTTGTGCAGTATCTCTAAAATTAGAGACACTCCGTCTCAGAGTGATGCTGAAAATTCATGGAGCCTATCAGCTGACATACTGTAGGGCGAGAGGCAGGGTACATCCTGTACAGGTCACCGGCCTGTTGCAGGGCCGACACAGAGCGACAGACAACCATTCACATTCACGCCTATGGGCATAGTGACCAATTAACCTAACCCCAGTAAGTGCATGTCTTTGGACTGTGGGAGGAAACCAACAGAGAGAGGTGGAATCGAACCCAGGCCGTCTAGATGTTCTCTGTGAGGCTGCATTGCCTCCCTGTTAAATCCAAAATAGATTTTGAAATATTCCTTCTTACATAAAGCCTTAAATAATCAGGCCAAATCTTATCTTTAAGACCTATTAGGACCTGTTTCTGCCGGAGGTTTCTTCAAGATAAAAGGGAGTTTTTCCTTTCCACTGTCACCAAGTGCTTGCTCATAGGAAGTTGTTTTGATTGCTGAGTTTACTCTGTATTACTGTAGGGTCTTTACCATACAATATAAAGTGACTTGAGGTGACTGATGTTGCGATTTAGGGCTTTATAAATAACATGTGATTGAATCGAATTGTCTGACGAAGAGCAGGTGAGTCTGAAACGTTACATACTACTAAGGTGCAATAAATAAGGTAAATGGGAGCTCTGCAGTGTGCGATCTGTTAATTCTTTCATCGGATAATAGGAAGTACTCATATTAAACTTCCTCCATCTTTTCCCATAGGAAGTGAATGCAGCATCTCCAGCTCACTCTATCAGAGACGTCACCAGAAAGCGAGGGAGGCGGGTGAAGGGGGAGGCAGCTACGCCGTTAGTGTGTCAGGTGTGCGTGTTTAGGTACGCAGTGAAGTACGCGACAGCCTTAAATGAACTGACAGGCGTGTTCAGACCTCCGTGAAACGTTTTTCGGACTCACTACTGCGGACACCGGAGCTTCATTATCTGCCCTTCCAGCGCGTCAGTGGAAACCGTCTAATATGTGTGAGTGGGACTCTTCCACAGTACGTGATTTACTAACTTAATAATGCCGTTAAATACCGGCAGGCAGCAACATTGTGATCTTGCATCCAAAGCATGACTAATTCGCACTTGATGTTAGTTGAATATAATGCTGCCATAGCGTGTTCTGATGACAGAACAGGCCATGTTTCCGTACTTTAATTGTGATATTATTGGGTGTTGGTTTATTCAACATCATGCATTTGCTAGCAAAGTATCAAACGCTCAGAAACACAATTTCGCGCTTGGACTTTGGCCATGTACATAAGCGGCGCGCTGTCACGCACGTGAAGGCTCGCGATTGTGTGTGTGTGTGTGTGTGTGTGTGTGTGTGTGTGTGTGTGTGTGTGTGTGAGAGAGAGAGAGAGAGACGCTCGGGGTG
>VOQJ01029992.1:2387-17926 GCA_015052665.1 Apistogramma diplotaenia
AATTAATGGTTCCATAAGCTGTTATTGCTTGAAAAACATTTTGTGTTGTTTTGAATAGAATAGAATAGAATAGAATAGAATAGAATAGAATAGAATAGAATAGAATGCCCTTATTGTCATTATACAGATGTACAGTACAATGAGACTGGAGCTGACTTACATGTGCCAAAAATGTTGGTTGCATTTGCATTTATGATTACTTGCCTTCATAAAATCTTATCTTCCATCTTCCTTTTGCATTATATTATTGAATTTATTACTTTAAATTTTACTTCTGGGTCTAAGCATATTACTGTTTACACTGCAAAAACCCAGTGTCCACATGAAGATCGATACAGTTTTATATTTTCCATTCATCATCTTATAAAGAAAGCGACACGTGGAGCCTTAGTTTGGAGCCATTGTTGAATTTACTGCCGACTGGCATTCACACCGACACACCCAAGCAGCTTGCCTGTAGGCAAGGAAGGTATATTTGAAGGTTCTGTCCTTGTCCATCAGTGGGTTTTCTGATGCAGTATTTCATTAAGTACTAGTGTATGATTCTCCTTTTCAGGATGAGTCTCTAAACAAGATGAAAACACAAATAAAAGGTACAACCGAAAGACAGGCTAAGAAGTATGAAGACGTGAAAGCCAGAGAGTAACTTTCCTTCCAAAGTGTGATTTCCTGCTTTTCATTGTGGAATTGATGCTGCAACAAGGCAGGCAGGACAGACCGCAGACCGCTTCTTTCTCTTTCTGTCCTTCTCGCAGTTTAATTACCATTCATCACAAACACATATAGCTCTTGATTGGCATTCTGTTTGAGACTCGAGATCAGTGCTGCGTTTGTTTATCTCTGTGCCACAAAGACTCATTTCTAGCACTAATGACTTAGCTGGCTCCTCACAGATGATGGAAATAACAGAGCTGTCACTGCCCAAACTAAGAGAAAAAAAAAAGAAAAGAAAAAAATCTCAAGCAGAAATCACAGCCACTTAATTGTGTCTTCCTTTTCCCTCTTTTTCCTCATTTACATCGCCCCATTTTGATATCTTTAGCATCGCTTTCTGCGAATCGCATCTACCAACCCCTGACATTCCCTTCAGCTTTGTAACTGTCACAATCTCACTCCATTTTTTCTTCTCTCTATACTTTCCTCTTTCTCACCACCGTGACCCCTCTGCTCGCTTTTCATTCGCCTCATTTATGTTGGGCTATTGACACCCTGTTTCAGAACAGAGATTAGCAATGTGTTTGTTTGTCTCTGTGAGCGCCTGGATTCATTTCTCACACTAATGACCGGGCTGGTTATTAATGGATGAAAGAAATAATGGACCTGTCACTTTTGAAACTCATACTCCTCTGTTTGGTTGCTTTCCCTTCTTACTCTGCCACTATGCTCTACTATGTTCTTTACTCCTATCTCTCCCACTGCTTTGTGCACATATGGCAACATGAATAATTCACTGGTCTCCATTTACATTGGAGACATTCATTCTGTGTGGTATACATACTGAGATGTATGTCGTTATTAACAGAATGAACATGATACACCCAGCATGATCTCTTGAGCTTACTTGAGCGGGGTTTGAGCAGATTTATGGCTTCACCATTATAATGATCCATATTTGTTTCAGTTACAAAAACGCACCATTATATCACTGCTTCAAAGATGTGAATTTCAAATATGAGCTCATTTGATTAATGTATTCATATACTTTGAGGCAGTTTTTGCCGGGATTGTCCCAGAAGCACTGAAAGGTGGTGGGGTGGAGTTGGGGTGGGGGGCAGGATTGCCAGCATTGCTTAAATGTGCTGAATCCAGCAATATATGCATGTGTCTGTAAGTGTATGGTAAGTGTATGCACGTGTATGGTGTGGTCCATAAAATGATGCAGATGCAGAAGGGCTGAAAAGATCAAATGATCCAGCCCCAATTATTTAACTCAATTAGTTTAGTAAAATATATTTTCCTCGTGTAATGCATAAGTAATTAGTCCCCTTTAAAAAATCTTGGTAGAGCATCATCAGCAAGGCTACTTGTAGCCACCGTATAGGCTAAAATGAGCCTGATTGGAAAGGTCGATTTAATTAACTTTAAGCTATTTCAAAACAAGCTCTGATTTGACTCGCTCCCATTAGCCGCTAGCTGCACGCTGTTTTTTTTTAAGGCATACTGCTCACTGACTCCACTTCTTTGCTTTTAGCTAAACGCAAATCACACTTAAATCGATCTTGCCTTTATTTGTGTCATCTCGACGTCTGTGTTCTTGATTTGTGGCCACTTTTGTGGAATTTCCCTCTAGCTTAGAAGCCGGCATTGTCTTTAACATTAAAGCCATTGAATTTTGAACATTTACATATCAGGTACTGGTGTTCAAAGCTAATTATCTTCAGCAACATCATTTTTTCCACCCACATACGCTTGGAGCAATTCGATGTTGAGTGCACACCAAAGGACTTGCGGTGACAAACTGTACAAAAAGAAGATGACTGCACACTGAGATTGAACCTGAATCTGAAGTTGGAGTTAGCTTTAATAATGAGCACGAGGTCTTTCTATCTCCATTAACAAGCAGCAGCAAACAAAACTGAGGGAGAGAAGGAGCACAGGTGAGAGAGAACAAAGCCTTCAAGTAAAAAGAGCGAAAATATAGAACACCCCAAAATATTTATATCCATCGTCCTACATATACTGTCAAAAGCAGAATAAACAGGCTGCTATGTGCTCGCATAGCTGCAGGAATAGCTGCCGCCAACAATTCTTATAGACTAGTTAACATCTTAAATCTCAAGGCTTCATGCATTTCCCTGCATATTTGAAAATACATTTATATGTATTACATTTAAAAAAGATATGAATGCATACACAGAATGTCACTATTTATCTAAAGGGAAAAAAAAAGAAACAGTGCTCTAATCCATTGAAGACAAGCTAGTTTTCAGAAGTGCACAAGGAAGGCCATCATTAAAGCTCAATGCTCTCTCTAAATAAATACGATTAATTAGAAAAATAATGACAGTGTTACTCTCCATTTTGTATGTCTCTGCAGAATGAACTAATAAAGGAGCACAAAAGAAGCAGCAGAACATCAATGAACTCAATCCACTGTAAACTACAAGTGTGTTTACCTCCACAATATTAGCCATCCTACCCAGCAGCAGCAGCAGCGCTGGGCCTTAATCATTGTTCAGGTTAGGTTTTATATTAACAGGGTGAGTTGGGTCTGAAATTGATTTCCAAATTATAGCAGGTATAAGAGCAGTTCTTGCTCCACTCAGGGTAAGGGAAAGGTGTGCTGAACCTCTCCAGACTTGAATTTAGCGTTAAATAAAATCAGAACAGGACGAAAACCTAACATGTAACCCTGTAATCTCGTTGTACTTTGTATGATGACAATAAAAGCTATTCTTCTATTCATTCTAATGTGAAACTGTTTTAAAATGTTTTATTTGTTTACTGGAGTGTTTGCATCATTACTGATCATATTCCTTGCCACGAAAATGAAAACTACTCTATTTCTTACATAAACTTAAGGCTATTGTTTAAAAGAGATTGGAAACAATAACCAAGAAGTTTAAAGCTGATATATTTTAGAACCAGGCGGTGATACTTGGCAGCCATCCTGGGAGCGCCTCAAGGGGCAGTTCTTTCAAAACCAAACAAGTAAATAAGGCTTAAAATGTAGTAAATTAATGAGAAGAAGTCATTTCATCAACAGCTATTATAAAACAGTATATATTTCAGATGGTGCTAACACTAACCGCCTTTTCGCAAACACATCTTTCCAAGCACTAATCAGCGTAAGCATCTATCACAATGCAAAGAAACTTATCTGGAACAGTGGAAAGATGAAACTAAAGGCCAAAGCAAATTATGCAGCTCTAAACAGAGATTATGAATTGTCAGGGTATCACTTAACATCAGTAAGCAGTAAGATCATAGACACACACACACGCACACACTAAATTGATAGATTCTAGACTGCATATAGACGCTTTGGCAATATTATTTTTTTAATCGAGCATCTTTGATTTTAAAATCTGTGCGAATGCACACATAATTACCAAATGTATTTAAGTAGATATATCAGTGAGTGACTGCTACAATTAGCCACTGCCATGTGAAGTGGATACATTTAGTGTAGAGAGATTAACAAAAGGGAATGAATATAATCCACATCGAGGCAAAAATATTACATGAATTACCAGTTCTGTTTTCGGGAGAGAAAACGTGAATAAAAAAGAGGTTTATACAGGTGATGTTATAAACTGTTGTGCTATATGTAGTTTTTGTTACTTGCTACTGAAGTTTAATCCATCATACCTTTATCTTGAAAAAGGTGCACAGTCAGCACTAACACTGACTGTTGATAATTTCAGGAGTCACAGTTTGATATATGAAGTCTCAGTTTGTATCTGAAAAGGCTTATTTAACCAGTCTCACTTATTCTAACATCAGGGAAAATACACTTGTTACAGAGCGATATATTTCTATTAGAAATGAAGCAGCTGGTGCCGCCATGATACACTGAGGCTGCATGAAAAGTGTAATTTTATGCACCATCAGCAAGCACAGCATTCCAAAGCGACTTTCTATTACTTGGATTGCATACATGCAAGATAGCGAGAACTTTTTTGTTGAGGAAAACTAAACAGGTTCCACTTGATAAATAAACTCTTCAGCCTGCTGCTCCAGTGTTTTAGATGTAAACATGGCATTCATAAGAACCGGTTTTACCTTTATTTTTCATTCATATATTTAGTCATTTTACTGCCCAACCGTTACAACTCTATTACTAAAACCCTGTTGTTGTATTTGAAAGTAAACCATCCTACTGATTTATTAAATGATTATTACTATTGTGCATGTTGAATTTTAGTCTGTTTCCTGTCCAGATGTATTTAAAGTGATGGTGCAGAGATCTCGTTGCCACTTGGCAGGTATTTACACTATAGTGAGAGGTTAAAAAAAGTGTGAAAACCATATCAAGATAATGACTCCCCTCTAACAGAAAGAAATTGTACGAGGAGGGTGCATTTCCACATATGTCACTAGTGTTATCAGTTAACAGCAGCCAGACAGAGTAAAGGCAATAGAGTTTTTCCTCTTTTCTGTAGTGCCGTTTTTTTTTGGAGTGCAATCATACTGTGGTGAAATCAAACTGTACTGTCTGTGGAGATGAGCAGGGTTACAAATCTCAACTGTCACACTCGAGCCTGAAGGTCTACACTGCAGCAACCGAAGCTGCGCCCGCTAAGACACATAACACGCAAACACACTGACACGCTGAGAGTCACAAACCATCTTGCCAGCGGCACAAATCTCTGCAGGTACGTGTTTGTGTAACCCAGCTGAAAACAAATCCCAGCAGTCACGATTGCGTGCCAACCAGAAAATAAGCACAATAGCACATGCTGATAAACATAGACATTAAGTTTTGTGTTGTGTTTTGTGGGTTTTTTTTTCTTTGACAGCTATCATGCAGGTTTTTAGATTTTCCCAACATTACAGCTCAGCAAACATTTGTCTCTGCGTTAGAAAACAATAAAGAAACAGAAAATACAGACTTACCTGTTGTTCCACCACAGGAAAAAAAAGGATAAAGCAAGACATGAAAGGAAAGCAACAAAAAATATGTTAGATTAAAAAAAATAGAGGTGCCCCTGCCACACAGCGTGATTATAAGACATGTATTGCTTTTATCTTAATTCATCACTAAATAGATGCAAACTCTGTGGTTTAATGTGAGCTCTGATCATAGTGCGTCTGTGTTCCCTGAAAGAGGTTGTTGCCAAAGGTATGAAGCCTTACACAGGCCTTTAAAAATGTTCCCATATCCAGTGTCAAGCTATCCATAGCAACTTTATTAGATTTTACTTTATATGTACTTTGCTATAGCTATGAACATTTTTGACACTTAAATCCTCATGATGCAAGGTAAGAAAAGGCTCATTTGTATCTTTTATTAAAATGAATCTATGCCCACTTCAAACTTTGTGCTCACAGCAGCCGCCCTCCTATATCACAGTGAAAGTGATGCGGGAAGGGTCAACCACAACAAACAGCACCATATTCAGCCATAAAAGAAGACAAACTTCACCAACACCTCTCGCACCACAAAGTAAATGAAAAAAGTAAATCAGTGTCTGCCTGAGAAGACCAATACAGCAATATAAGTAATTCTTAGTAATCATGATAAACAGCAAAAAATGACATCATGTGATGCTGTAAAATAACAAAATCTAGGTATGTGTCATGGTTCAGGTGGACAGATGGGTCACCAAAACACTGGACCTTAAATATGAAAATGTCTTCTTATATACATTTGATTCTGTTATAGTGAACCTGGCCTGTGCTGCAGCCTGATGCTCACCCCTCCACCTAACACCGTAATGCCGCCCCATGCAACATCTGCTGTATTCTCGCTTTCCCATCTCTGCTCAGATGTGTAGACTCAGCAGGTTCCAAAGTCTTGTCTCTTTCTTTTTCATTTTTTTTTTTACATTGTGGTAATTTCAGTTAAAGTTTTCAACTTTTTTTTATAGCACCATCTCCAACATGATCTACACAGTTCAGTGAGTACGGTCTGAAGTAAAACTCAGCACAACTCCACCGCCACATATCGTTTTAAAGGTATAAATAAAGAGCAGTGTAGGTATGAAAAACATGGTAGATAAAGTGGCATAATGGGATACACCACAATTCTTTCTCAGATAGATTTTTTATTTGTACGAATAAGCCCTGCTCTTTAAATGGAGGTCTTATTTTAATTAATTAAACCCTATGGATTAAGAATGAGATGTCAGAGCGAAGTCAGATTGGTTCTGATTCCAAACTCAATAAATGTTAACTCAAACTAATGCATTTGCCTAATTCTAACCAAATACTTTTGAGGCCTAAACCTAACTAGATTGTAGAAGTGAAAGTAAATGTAAAAGGTCAAAACTGTGAGTGAAACAGGAAACAAACGGTGGCTTTCATTCCTGAGATTAACACCGCAGCCATCCCCAACAGCCTTCTTATAAAACTCTTAATTACAAGCACTGTAAACATCATTTACAACTGTAGCTTCCACATAACGGCTCTCATGGTCTTTATTCATATTTTATAAGGTTTTATAAATGTCAGATGAAACTTTAATTTAATAATCCAGGTAACATTCAATAGAGCTTTACAAACTGGTTATTACCCAGTCGATTTCACTGTGTGTCAACGGTGGAAAAATCTATCGACTAATGTTCAATATATAATCAATTTCCGTTTCCGTTTAATTTTCTTCTGTTTATAGCAGTTATTAAAAACTGTTAGCAAACTTTCCATGAAAGAAAAGTTATAAAAATGATTATGTGTCAGTTTGCCAAAATTGGAATCAGACTGGTTATTTAATAAAGTAAATGAATTTACAGTTACTTTGCCATTTATAGTAATACTGTATACACATATTACAATGTAACACTTTTCCAGTTACAGTTACATTTTCAGTTGGATGAGGTGGCACTTTCCTTGGTCTCATAATATTGTTAATATGATATATCAGTTATTGCCCCCTCCAGATTGGATCAGCCATAGAATAAGTTAATCAGTAAAAATTTAATTGGGGTCACAGCTTTTATCATGATTGCAAACATCAGACCCCAGAGATCCAACAGTTCACAAGTTAACGCAGTTCCTGAAATACAGAAAGTAAAACAGCTGAGGCTGAACTGACTGAATCTCAACTAAGGCAAGCAGCATTGTGCTCGCGCAGCAGCTACACATGGTACCCACGTGACACACACATGCAGGTAAAAGCACTATGACAAATAGTGCTTTTACTGGAAATGTGCCACAGAAATCCTCACCCACTCTCGCTCTCTCTGAGCCAATAGGAGAAAGTCAGAGTGGGTTGATACTGGCCATTTCCATTTAAATGTCAGAGCTCTCACTATGAAAAGTTGCTGTAATAAAAGTGAGAACACATACAAGCAGGGGTCATAAACTTTTTCATTTGAGTGCACGTGCCTGCATGTATACAGAAGGGTAGATTAATACCAGTGCAAATCAAAGTATTTTACGCTGTTGTTGATTACTTCAAAAACAATCTACTTAAGATCATTAAACAGAGCACTTAAAGTATGTGAAATGTCAACCTGATTAGATCTTGTATTAGGTTGCAAATACATCTCTGTGTGTGGCTGTTTGTGTGTATGTACACTTAATTACTTGTGTAGAGTGCAACACTTTCTCCCAGAGCCCTTAAAGCACTTTTGTGAAAAACATAAAAATTTAAATCCAAGCTACCTGCATTACCTAGCACTAAGCGACACTAGCCTAACACGCCTTTCTATAGGCAGCTGTGAGCGGCTTTGTTTGTGTCTTGAATTGTCTCGTTCTTATAGAGCACGTTTCTAATCTAATTGAGCACTCAAAGCACTTTATACAACATGCCTCATTCACCTATTCACACATGCATCTATACAAGCATTTTTTTTCTCCATATAAGTGCTTTTTTATCCAACATTTGCACACACTTTTTCACACTGTGATGATTGCACTGGGAGCAAAGTGGGGTTCAGTACCCTGCTCAAGGATACTTTGGCATGCAGACTGGAGCATTAAGGGGTGGAGTCACCATCCTTCCAATTAGCAGATAACCTACTGCACCACCCCACAGAATATAGAAAAATACCAGGTACGGCTACTAATACAGCAGCCAGTTACACTGTTCTGTACTATTGTTCCTAGAATACTCAATCTAAGCATATGTGACTGAAATCCCCTACTATCCAGCATGAGCTGCAGATCTTTGCGCTATGCTGAATGATTTGCAGATACCATCGCTTAGCGTGAAAAAGGATGAACTCTGGCAATGTATATGCTGGTTACAACATATCTGTGATAAGCCAACATGAGCTGATAATATTGGCCCACCAATGAGTCAGCGAGGCGCTAATGCTGTGCAAATAAAAGGTTTTGGCCAAGCAAATCTCTTAATTGCAGCAATTTTAAAAAGACCCATCCAAAGTGAAGCCATGCCTGCCAAAACTAGCTTTTTTTTCTCCTGTCAGTTTGACAAAAATGGAGCTCATAGTATTGATCAGCAGCATCCCAGGACACCATATTACCCAACTAAAAATCTGTGAGAAAGTCACGTGGAACTAGCCAAAGGCTTGTGCTTTTACAGGAGGGGACACACATGTATGAACATATGCACATACACATATCCTTAGTGGCATTTCCACGTTTTCTTGACTTCAGAGAACATTATAGTGACATACATTCTTTTCTTAAGACTTACCTTGGTCATAGCTAGTACCTGTCTAAGCCTAAACTCTGTCTTAATCTTAAAATGCAATGATTCACATACTGGGGACTCCCTTTGTAAACAAACACACACATACAAGACAGGAAGAAGAAGAGGGGAGGTTTAAAGAAATGCACCTTATTCCGTGTGGGCTGCCCGGGTGTGTGGCTCATTAAAATGTGATTGAAGTCGAAGCTCAGCTGCCTGACTCAGCTGACTTTAATTAAAGCTGTCAAACAAATCTCGTGTCAGCCTCCAACATGCATATGCATAAATGTATTCATTTTTACTCCCACATCCATCTCACTCTGTCTCTCTCTCATCAAAAGTGTGACATTCGCATAATCAATCTCCCTTTATTCATCTCGAGCATATGACCATTTTGCTTCATTATTCTTCCTATGTCTTTCTCCAGCCCACTGCTCGATCACTGGGACTGCCGTTGTTAGCACATGTGACGTGCCAGAATCTGTCTGTCATGCAGAATCAAGAGTGTCACAAGGGTGACAAAGGGAAGAAAATGAGAAAGGTAAGTCCATCACTCTATTGTTTATTAAGCGGGAGCATGCAGACCATAGGAAAAAATATCCAGAAGCATGGCTAAGCAAGATGCTATCCAGCTACTCTTTCTTCCACCTTTACCCAAAAAGCATTTATAGTGAAGCAGGTGGACGTGTGCATGTCTGACGGCAATTATGTTAATATTTGGTGACTATTTTATACTAATACTTTACCGTTAGCGCCATACAGTAATTTGTTGGGCAAAGACATGCCCGTGTACAGTACTACATTGGATTTTAAATCAAACAATCAATATGTGATTGAAGTGCAGACTTTCAGCTTTAATTCAAGGGGTTTATAAATCATTGCGTTGCTCAGGAATTATTGCCATTTTTATGTGCTGCCCTCATTTCCAGAAGCCAGTTGGACATCTCACTGACAAGCAGTTTCATGGCCAGGTGGAGCCCACTCGTTAATTATTTTATGACAAATGAAGCAGGCACAATATCTGAAGTTGATTCAAATAGTTGTTTGTTGTGTTGAAGGTTTTTCATTGCAATTTTAAATTTGAAACTCTCAGAGGGGGGAAGAACTTTAGAACCTGATACATTCCTAAAAAGAATAAATGCACGAGCCAACTTAGCAACACCAATGGCCTGAAAGACAATACAACCAAAGTGCATGGCAAATTATTTCCATGGTGAAGAAAAACAACTTAAGAACATCTGACAAAGTGAAGAACACTAAATCAAGAGACATCTCAACTGGCTCTTTTCGATGTGGAGGAGTTTGCTCCCTTCCCACATCACTTGTGAACAAGACCCCGAGAACTGTGGCAGAAACGTGTCCCTGAGCCAGAGTGGGCATTCCACCCTTGTCTGGCTGAGGACCATGGCTTCAACCTTAGAGGTGTTAATTCTCATGCCAGCCATTTCACACTCGGCTGTGAACCCAGTCGACAGCTCAGCTCCTCTCTTCACTCAAGTGTCCACAACATACGGTTGCAGATCTGATGATACGATTACAAAATTGACACTGCGACCTAGGTTATGTTTGTACAAATTGTTTATTATGTACAAGTTGTACAAAGCACAGTTCTTGTTCAGATCAGGCAGGCCATTCCTCCCAATGACGCCCCTCCAGGTCCCTCTGTCATTGCCCACATCAGTGTTGAAGTCTCCCAGTAAGATAATGGAGTGACCACATGGAGAACCCTTGAGCACCCCACCCAGCAACTCCAAGAAGGCTGGGTACTCTGAACTGTCATTTGGCATGTAAGCAGAAACAACAGCCAGGACCTGTTCCCCAGCCCAAAGGAGCAGGGAGGCAACTCTCAAGCTCACCTTCATGAAGGTAAATAATCAGGATTTACCACCAGGTGCAAACTAGTCATTACAGCCAACAAAGAGAAGAGCTAATTAGACTCTACCAAAGCATTTCAAAGAGCCAACACAGTTCTGAAAAAATTATTTGGACAGATGAAACCAAGATGAATTTGTAGCCAAGTCATCTCAATCCAACAGTGCACACTTTTCACTTCATACAGAAATTAATGCAAAAAGACTCACAAACAAACAGGAACACAAGGTGGCTGCAGTAAAGGCCTAGCAGAGCATCTCAAGAAAGGAAGGAAATGCAGAATTTGGTGGTCCATGGCTTCCAGACAGCAATCAGTCATTGACTGCAAATACTTTTTTATCAAAGATTTAAAAACAAACCTTAAAATTTAAATGATCTTAGTTTGTCCTATTAATTTCTAGCCTAAACAGTTTATTCAAAGTTTTTGTAAAAACCCTTTGAATTGAAGTTGAAAGTTTGCAGTTCAATCACATATTGATTGTTTGACCTTGATTTAAAATCAAACTAACAAGAACAAAAAAAGCTTTGTCAAACTAGCGCTAACTATATATGACTGTCTGATGATGATGATCACACATGTACAACATTACTGATGCATATGTGACAGTAAAAAATCTTGTGTTGTATCAAATTGATTTACATATGATTCTAATTACCATAATCCCCAAACATTCAACAGCACTGCAGTGCAATTATGCCTCCTTACGTCTTAATGATCATACCCTCTTTGCTATAGTAGCATAATAAAAAAAAAAGATTTGCGTAACGCAGCGTACATCAAATGGCTTCAAACTGAAACGAGTATATACATATTAACTGTGCTGATGAAAATAAAATCTGCAGTATTGCAGTATCTATTTTGGTCAGATTAACTGTAGTGTTCAATTTGTTCGTGTAAAGCAATTTTACGCTTTGTTTTGAACGGTGATTAATGTGTAATCAGTGATACAAATCCCTGTATGAGCACTCGATATCCTCTAGTGTGTAATGTAATTTATCTGGATTATAACTATGAATAAAACAAACCTTATCAGATTTCAAATCCCAAAACATGTGCATAAATTTGCTTTGCAGATTTTGTAATAAAGACATCAGAAGGCAAAAGTAGGGTGAAGCTATAGGCTTGGCATTAAGTGTTTGATGCTGAAATAGCTGATGGTTACTACAGTGTAACTCTGTAACTACATTCCACTATTTAAACCAACAAAAATTCAATAAAAACTTTATCAAATGACTTTTAAATGAGCTAGTTTCTCCTTCAGACACGTCTATAGCTTCGACATCAAAAGTTTAAATAAAGTACAGCATAAAAACACCATCTGGCCTAAATCTGGTTACAAGTGTCTCTCTAGGTTTGAAAGTCAGCCTGAAACAGGACATCCGCCCAGCTGTTACTCTGACAACACTGTGACATATGATTGGAGAGTGGTTGTGTAGAGCCTGAGGAAAATGGGCCCAAAGTTGACAGTGACATACAAGAAGTATATTCTACGTCTGCAACAACTTTAACAGATAAAGCTGATCTTGGTTATTGTGCTCAATATGGGTTTTTTTTATTCACTTCAACTTTCATTTCTGACCTGCAACACAGAGCAGAAATTACTCACTGCCACTCTGATAGCGGAATCCCACCAACACAGAGGCTTACAATAAACTGGATTCTTCTCTATTAGGAGCACACAGCAGGGGTATGGTGCAGATTGTGGTGCTGAAATGTAATACATGAATTCCAGCTGAAATAATCATGTACAGTAGCATTTTTCATATTATATGACTTTATGGATAGCATTGTCTGTCTCTGGACTGGTTAGTCCTGCATTTTTGGTTGAGACTCAACAAGCAGTGGGAAATGGTTACAGAGTCCTGCCGTCCCCAGAGGGTAAATCCCATTGACTTTTCTTCATGTGCCACTGGGAGGTCCACTGTTGTGCAGTTATGTGATTTTTTTTAATGTTTTGTTTGAAATATGATTGTGGACTCCAGAAAGCTCAGCTGTGGTCTTTTTAAACCTGGATCTTATTTTCTGATCTTTTTGGGTTTCAATAAGAACACGATCAAGGACAGCTCACACCCTGGCTTTGACCTGTTTGACCTGCTGTCCTCCGGCAGGCGCTACAGGAGCATCAAAGCCACAAAAACAGACTCAAGAACATTTTATTTCCCACAGCAATAACCACCCTAAACTCACACACACTCTGACTGAGCAATGCCACATCTTTGTGCAATATTATTCACAATATCTATCACTCTGTAATTTGCAATATCTGATATTAATCCACTAGTGAGATACCCACCACCTATCACATGTATACACCTATATTATCAACCTTGTTTTTTTTTAAATGTATATATTTTATAATCATTATTTTATTCTGTAAAATGCACTGAACAGGAGTGGCTCATACATTCATCATACAACCTAAAGATTTTGTCTTTTTTTTGCACTACAGTATCTACCTTTAAAATAGTGACAACTTAAAAATCGTATTGTCACTGATGTTTGTTTTGTTCCAATCCTTATGTTAAAAATGCCAATTTTGTACGTTTTTCTTCTGAAAAATGGTTTTAAGTACTGAACATTGAGTTTGAAAGTCTAGAATCTTGCCAACCTCTGCCTGTAGGCTTAAACAGTGGAAATCAGATGTATCGATTTAACCCCTCAAAATTCAGAAATTGTTGCCATTTCTTTTATTTCCTCAAAGTTTGCACACCATAAACAAAAGTGCTGCAGGTACTCATTTCATTTTTACAAACGTCATCAGTATATGGATATTAAAACATTTTTAACCATTTATACCCTAAGCTAGTTTACATGTTGCACACTTGCAAACTAGCTGAAGCCTGTTGTTTGGCATTTTGTCTGTTAATTTAATAAACATTTACTTTTTGGAGGGAAACCAAATTTTGCACTGTTTTCTTAATGTTAACTGGAAACGATGAGTTTTAAAAACACGCTGTAGGAAGTGATCCAGTCAGGAATAAGGAAAATCAATTACAGCTACACAAAATAAAATCTGTCAGATCTCGGTGTTAATGCCCCTCCATTCCCCTCTGCCTCGCTCTGTCTCTCCCCCTTACTCCCTCCCTTGAGCATCACACGAGCTGCAAAAGTAGAAACCTGATGAATTATTGAAGCAGACAAGGCATCGCTCAAACTCACACACGCACCCTAACACACAAAACTGTAACTGTATCCCCGTCCTCAGGGGAAAAATTAGATAATGACCAATTCAATCTGACATGGTTTTAGAGACTGTAAACATCATAGTGGTGGAGAAGGGATGCTGACACGGATCTAAAACTAAACTGTAAACATCTCACAATCGATTCCACATTTTGATGGTTTTTTTTGTTTTCTTTTCAAATGTGGTCAGCCAACCTCCATATTGAATCTAATGAAGAACAATAATTAATTACGCTGCTGCCAAAACACAATATGTAGCCAAACAATTTATTCCAAAGGCTGATGTATAATTTGAGTGCTGTTTGTATGATAATCTGCCTCAGTTATCATGACGGGCAAAGCAATGCGCTCATCGTCTCGGTTACAACGACTGCGACTACAGGGAACAAGCAGAGGAAGACACACATAATCAATCATAACAAGACGCCGATTTATCAATCACGAGACATGCCTCATTACATGATGGTGGAAAGAGGAAAATGACGGTTCGCAGTGTGGCAGCAAGAAATTGCAGGGTACAAAAAAAGTGATTATTATGACTGAGAAACAAAATCAACAACACTGAGAATTATCTTTCTCTAATTAACCTTTGCGTCTTCAGATGTGCAGCAGTTTTTCTTCTTTTTTAATGACACACTTGTATAATTATTATGTTATTATAGTTTCTTTTAATGCCAATCTATGCCCCGAGGATCAATAAATAATAATAAATTTGATCCCTTGACAATTTAATTCTAACATTTCATTTTGAATAATACTCTTAGTTAAAGTAAACTAAGGTCATGAACGTTATACTTGCTCAACAGTCAGTATGCTGAGAATGCTACATAAGTATCTAAGAAAACATAAACAAACACAAACACAGCTCTACATTCTTACCATATTATTTTATAAGACTCAAAGAAAGAGATGGCAAACTAAAGGATGAAACACATTCAAAAATGAATACAGATTAAAAATGGAAAGCTCTTTTTTTGTTTGCCAGTCCAAGCCCAAAGATCCAATTTATTCCATGTTCAATAACAATATATTCAAAAATACCCTGGCAGAGGCCAAATCTATAAATGTACAATTCAACTACGTCAGTTTTCTTTAAAAAAAAAAAAAAAAACCAAGAGGAGAAGACATCTGATCGCACTAAAACGGGTGCACGGGGAGGATGACAGTTTCATAAATGCCAGAAAAAACAGATCCAACAAAAGACAAAGAGAATTATATTAATCC
>VOQJ01029992.1:25994-36580 GCA_015052665.1 Apistogramma diplotaenia
TTCAAATTTAAACATACAAGTAAATTCCCCACCCCCCCCCCCCCACGCCATATATTTGCTCCTCATTTCTCTACCTTTTGCTCCATCTTCTCTTCTCCTGTCCTCAGCCCTGCACTAACAGTTTCCTGTTAATGACTTTCATTTGCACACGAGGCCACAGAGTGGAAAAGAGTGGGCAGCACACACAGAGACGCACAGACACAAACACACGCACACACACTGCAGGTAGTAGAGCTCGAACTGAGCATATACTGCAATGACCACCTCTCACATCACAGCAACAGTGGTGTCTGGGGAAGGCCAGTTCTAATAAGGCCAAAGTTACCCCTCTGTCTGCTGAAATCTCTGGGGAAAGCAGAAAAGGACATCATGATGTGAAGAATGTGGCATCACTGCTGTTACTATCAGCCTGATGATCTGCATTAGTTCAGTTGAGGTCAAACCTAAAGGTTGGAGGACAATTTTGCTTCTGAAAATACTTAAAGAAGAGCACTGGATTTTCTTCATTATTTGAAGAACACATCATGCATAAACTTGTCTGGGTATTCAGATTTATTCTCAGTTAAATTATTAAAGACAGCTTGAGAAGTATCTTAACCTATTTAGGACTCCCCCAGCAAGCAGCTGTGTTACACACAGAGATGGAGACCAAGCACGTTCCAATAATATGATGCTTTGGAACTGCTGGATCATGCAGAGTTGATAGAAGATGAAGACAGAGTCCCAATACAGTAGACACACAGCAGGTTATACTTGAGTTGCATTGGATACACTTTTATATCCACTTTAGCAGCTTTAAAGCTGTTAAATTCCTGCTGTTGGGTATCACTGCAAACATTCAGTTCCAGGACTGAATAGAAGATGCGATTCAAACCAAAGATTGCACATTTCTATGGCTTTGTCTTCCATGAAATGACAATACTATCCAAGATTTGGCTTACATCCTTTAACAAACATGCCCCTTTGATTCACTGTTTCGGATAAAGCATGATCCACAGCTTAAGAGCACACATAGCTCTATATACAACAGCTGCCATATAAAGCTTGCATTAAAAATTAATATTGTTTTAGGGAAACAGAAAATTCTGACAGACAAAACATTGTTCTGTATGTTAGGAAATGACACTGGACTAATGCCTAATAAGACCACACTCGTGTCTTCTGATCTAAACTGAAAATGCGATTAATTTCTGTCAATAAAGACCCCATATAGCAGAATGAAAGATGAAATTTTATGGGCAATAATGCCAAGAAAACAGGCAGTTCAGTGGCAAAATTGTTTAGTCAATCAAAGCAAAAGCTGGCGAGATTTCTCCCCCATCATGTACAGAAGTGCAATGTGTGTCAATAAGTCTGATTGGCTTTCAGCCGGGGTTTGAACCTGCTGAGTTTCTACAAGGTGGATTATGCCTGCTGGCAAGTGCTCAAGTACTCACAGGGTGTATCAAGGGTGCAGTGCGCTCTCTCTCTTACACTCACAAATCCAAAGAGATAAACACAAACACATGAAAAGATACGCAATGAAGCTAATTAAAACGCCCCTTTTGGCTAAATGTTGTGTTTCTGAGTGCAACTCACATCTCTGAATCTGTTCCAGGATCTGTCCTTGTACTGAGCCACGGTTCCCAGCCATTTCTCATTATTGTTAGCGGAGACCACCGTTTCTCTGCTCAGCAGAAGAGCCACGACAGGTAGAAGAAAGAGGAACATCTTCTGAAGGGAGAGACAGAAGAGAAGAGCCGCTCCGAGTGAGAAAACACATGGGAGCAAAGGATGCTGCAAAGTGTATGAAGAGCAGAATGAAGTGAGACGGAGCACTTTACAGAACACAGAAGTCTCACACTGTGACGCATCGTGGGTCAGAATGTCACAACAAAGCAGCAAACGGACCCCTACTGATAGACTGCATGGGGTGCAGAGTGATCATTTCATCAAACTGCTGATCCTCCTTCTAATCCGATTATAAACACTGGAGAGTTTTTACCGCGGCAGATGGAGCACGGCGGAACAGGAGCTCGGGAGCTTCCCCTCTGCTAATTTAAAAAGCAATTAGCGGCGTCAACACAACTGCTTCCCCCACGGAGCTTTGTCTTGCTTTTTCAACTGCTTTCTCCTACATCACTTCAAATTTATATTTCTTTTGAAATTCACATCCAGCGACGAGAAACAATGAGCATCCTACCTGGAATAGTTCGCTGGTGTCCACTTTCGATTCCCGGGGTAAAATAAGTCCACGGCCCCGGGCACTCCGGTAGAACCCGACTGCTTGTGGGATTGACGGCAAAAGCGAACAGCGAGGACTAGAGGACCGGGCGCTTTCTCCTCCTCCTCGGTCATCAGACACCGCCTCCTCCCTCTCTCTCTCTCCCTCTCTCTCTCACTAACCGTGTCATTGATTTTCATCAGGGGATTTTTTTCCATGTTCACAGAAGAGCGCAGGCAGGCAAGCAGGATTTGGGAGGCATGCCAAAGCGCTGTTTCTGGGTGTACATTATAAACACAAATTACATGTCAGTCGTGTGCATTTGCTGTGGAATTTATACTCGTGTCCGCATGGTTAATAAAATTTAATTGCATAACTAAGCAGTGCATGGGTGTCTGAAAGGTTATCCCGTCTTCAGGTCCTGTGGAGGATGGGTAGCGCTTTTTTAGCACCATGGACAGAGGCAGGCCTTATCGCATGCCCCCTCCCCCGTTTTTATTATTTTAATTAAAGTACACTTCATAAATAGGCCACATAACCAGGGCTTTCATTTTGCGGGTATATGACAGTCTATGTATAAATTATTAATCGATGACTCTGTTTTGTCTCTCTTTGCAGGCCTCTGACGTCTGTGTGAATGTGTTGAGTTCACTGTGAAGTTAGTGTTGGCTTCTGTACCTGTGCTGATGTCGGTGAGTAACAGAAATACTTTCTATGTGTTCTTTTGGCACAGATAAAGCCGACGAAGGTGTTTGGAACACCTCTTTCATCTCCGCAGATTCACAAACTCTTGCTGATATTGCAAATGTCTTTATAAAACAGGCTCCTACCAGGATTAATAAGGTTGTCAAGCAATCGTCAGGAGAGAGACTTTTGCTTTATATTGCTTTTTCTTTTTCTCCAAAACGCACGCCTTGCTGAGTGGATTGGTTTGGGTCGCTCCAGGTGCTTGTTAGCAAAGCCAATAGACATCTGTGCAATCGCAGATTCTTATTTTTTAACTTGTTTTGATTTCGGATTGCAGCTTAGTAACGTTAGAAAATGAATTTGTTTTATTAGAGTCCATTTCTCTACTTTAGTATGTTATATATATGCCATTTGGATATAGTCAATTATCCAGTCATAAATTTCACAACTAAGGGAACTCTGCATTTGGAGGTCATTGCAAATATTTTCTAAAGAGAAAATAATGTAAAGCATAAACAAGCAAAGCAAAGGCTACAAAAAGTACGAGTAGAAAAATCATATTGCAATCCAAGAAATATTACTTTTTAACATGTAAAGATGCTGACATTTAGGGGTTTTTTTATTGAGTTTTTCTCTATTTTCATATCTAAAGTAAGCCTGACTATAAGTCTAACAGTGCTACTCTTGCATTGTATGAACTCTTATGGAGGTTCAAGAGCCATAAATTCAGAATGATTGTCTAAGAACCTATTGTTTGGGAACATCACAAATGTTTAAAATAGTGTCTAATATACAACACCCCCATACAAAGTGAAGATGAAAGGTGAACCTCTACTTAACACTGTTTCATCAGTTATTACTTTTTTATTTTAATGTGAGCGTATTTGTCAGATGCAACATCTAAAAGTTTAGAATTGTTCAAACAATACAAGAACTTTGTGAAAAACATATCCATCCATCTCATGCATTCACATACTGTGCAGTGCAAAAACCTTGACCCACCCTTTATTATATTTTGTTAGGAAAATGGGAAATGGACTCAGTAATTTGTTGAGACATGATCAAACAGACATGCAAGTACAATACTTATGTAAAAAAAAAAAAAAATGTACAATTCTTACAAGCCTGAAAGTCAATATGTGATATGACCACCTTTATTTTTCAGCACAGCCTGAACTCTCTAAGACCCCTGTCACATTTAGACAAAGAATCACACGCCCTGTGAAGAGCTGCAGATGAACAACTTCTAGCAATCCACAGAAATTTATGGCAGATGGGAAACGTAAACAATCGATAGTGTGCACATTGCATGCACTGACTTGACGGCATGTGATGGATATGCGCATGCAGACCGTGGACAGTTGCAGAATGCTGTGGACAGTTGACATGATGAACGCGTGTGCTGCAGATGGCAGGAAATCGTTGCTTTGGTGGAATGTCGTGGTGGCAGAGGTAGCAAAGTGAACATGGCATCTGCGGATCGTCATCATGGATGGCTGCAGAAGGTCGTGGGAGGGCTATAAAAAGGGCGACACCCCAGGTGTTTTAACCATTTTTCGGAAACTTGTATTAGCCTGATTATGGATGACTGTGGACTGAGCATTAATCTGCATTGCGGAAAATTTCTGTGTCCTCTCTGCAAATGGCTGTAGAACATTGTCCGCAGGCAAGCTTTCTTGCAATCTCTTTAAGCAGTCTACAGGAATAGGTCTCAGGGCTTCTTGAAAGACATTTAAGTTCTTCTTTGAATGTTGGCTTCCTTTAGCTTCATTTTCTGTGAAGATGATCCCAAAGTGCTTCAATAATATTGAAGTCCAGGCTCTGCGGAGGCCATTCTACAACTATCTATTTTTTTCTAGCCAGGTATGTCTTAACTGCATTGGCACATTGGGAGGACCGTCCTGCTGATAAATGAAAATGACGAAACCTTTGAAGAAAAGAGAACTTTGTAGCTGCTCCATCCACCGCTGTTTGTTTCACACAGAAAGACTGCAATACGGAAGTTAAAACATGCAGATGAACTGTGAATACGACAAAAGTATTTCTTATCCAAGGACTTCATTAATCAATGGAATAATCGATAGAATACTAGCTTACTAAGGTAATCGATAGATGCAACCCTAATGCAATGTCACCACTCTGGCAGGGAAAGTATCTAGATATACTCAGGGTAAACTAATGCACAGCTTAAGTTCTAGAATCAGCAGTCTGCTGGAGAGATATTGGACTCTGATCCACTCTGGAGATGCCCCCTGTGAGAGGCAGTGAGCAGTGGTGGGTATACTGCCCATCTGGTTACTCCAATGTCCTACTGAGAGACTTCAGTAGTTGATGAAAAAGTAACCTGGAGGGATGTGATTGGTACCTGCCTGATCTGAATCTGAGTGGTGTTTTATTGTTTGACTTTGGTTCTAATCCCACAGCTTGTTCATAATGAATACCATGTTTGACTCTGGGGGTTTCTGTAAGTGCATGTGGCACTTGTAATTGTATTGTCAGATCTGCAGCTGTATGTTCTGGACAATTAGATGAAGAGAGGAGCAGCGCTGTTAACTGTTCACCACCTGGTGATGAGTTGGATCCGGTGACGTCTGTGTGTCCCTGCTTAAGACTGCCGCTCCCACAAGAAAATGGATGGATGGATTGCTCATTTATTTCATTGCAATTTTAAGTCTTTAGTTTTATTTTGTTACTTTGTTAAGAGCTGGACCTTCCTTTTCCAAAACACATTTCCCACTGATGTATCTTCTACTGTGAAGCACTATGTGACTATCTCAATTGAAAAGTCCAATAAACGTCTTGTGAGCTAAATGATTATGAGACACTTGAGTTTGACATTTAGGAGCTCGCACCAGACATTTATATGCAGTATAAATTAATAGTTATGTAGCTTGTGTTAAAGGGTACTCTGACATTTACAGTAAATCCGGGTAAAGTTGGAGCAAGACTTGGAAATGAGATCAAGCATTTGTCCTTCAGCTGCCAAATGCTTATTTACATTTGCATTTATTATTTAGTGTTGTAGCTCTCACTGAGAGAGTGAGAGCTACACGGTAATGTAGTAAGTACTACGAGACAAAAAACAATAAACATCAATAAAGATACAGCTCCCCCTAATTAAATTATATTGTTTAATTGCTATCACATTAAAATTGGCTTTTTCAATTCATTGTAGATTCTTCTACCAAAAATACTGATGTTAATTATAAGCACACTGCAGATTTATTTTAAAAAATACTGGAGAGAATATCTGAAAGACAGACACATTTAAAATACAATAGAAACATGGTTGAATGGATGAATGTTACTCTGAGCAACAGATGTGAAAAGGCTTTTATCAACCCTTTGCTTTAAACAGCTGCAGTAATGCTTCGCTATCAGATTCACCCTTAATTTTAGTGCTTGGAAATAAAAGACATGGAACCATATTCATTATTTTGACACTTGTTCATTGTTATTGTGTTTTTATAACAGATTACCCAGAATGCCACCACTAAGGCTCACTTCAGTCAGATATTCTTCTGATCCCCCACCCCCCACCCCTAAAAAAAAATTAAAAAAATAAAAAATAAAACCCTGTTGTCCGAGAGGCAGTGGGGACTGGGAGATAAAGCACAAAAGCAGCTGTAGGAGAGCCAATTTTGAATAATAAAGATCAAAAAGTATGAAACAAAGCAAAGGGGAGCAGGGCGTCCCAGCAGTAAGTTTACAGCCATGCAGCTCCCACACAGTAACTGCAGATGGTGTAAGAAAAAGAAAGATGGTGGAGAAAAGGAAAACAGGAATGATGAAACAAGATTAAGCTTCTGTGTGTACATGTGTGCGTAGGTATGTTAGAGGCAAGTGAGAAACAGATAAGAAGGGGAAGTGTGCAGACGATGTTTAAAAGCAGGCAGTGTGGCGTGCTTCTTAATGAGCTTTGTGTCTGTAACGTCGGCATGAAAACTCAGTTTCGCTCGAGTGACTCCAGAGAAAGGATCTGTCAGTCTGCCTGAGCACAGACCATAATCATAAACCCCATCAGCTTTTGAGATGCTACCTGCCTGGGTTGTCCCACTGTGCGAGGTGAAAAATGTTAGCAAATGTGGCATTTCCATCACACAACAATTCACATCTCTGCTCGGGGCTCTTGGGGGCATTTATAAATCCAATTACACCTCTGACGTTCCACATAGGATGAAAAGAGAAAACTCATAGAGCATGAAACATACCAGCAAATTGGATGAGTGTATAAATGTGTCAGCATCCCAATAGATATTTTTATATGCTATATACATATCCTAATCAGTTCCTCATCGACACTTCAGTGCCAGTACAATGCGTATGCTGTTGACATGCCCAATGAGAACACAACTAATTTAGAATCCAAATAATAATGAGATAATATTCAGCATGAAAGTACATTAAATCACCATAGACTCTTTTAGAAATAACCCCCAGTCAGCTCTCATATTTTGCTCTGTCATGAAGGCACTATTACATGTTCTTTTTTTTTTTCCAAAGCAAAATTATGGATGCTTCTTGTTGTCACTTACCTCAAAATCTGAGTGGAAAAGCAGGTTTGTCAAAGCTTTAAAATGCCTTGACAATCATCAGAAAAGCACATTTCTTTGTGGAGATGAAAAGTCGTTTTTAGCCTCAAAATGAGAAGGGAAAAAAAAAAAGAGTTATGAAAGTTGTTAAGCCCCAACAAACAATGCAGTTATGGTATCTGTAGCTGTGGAGGGAATCCAGAGTTAAAAACCAAGTTATTGGATTTTAATCATTAGCTTCTCTTTTACATTTATAGATAAAAATGTGTTATGTTACAGTATTTTCAAATCATTTGAATCCCAACCTCATAGCAGAAGTGTAAGACGAGTAAGCCCTGTGTGTAAGGCAGCTGTCCATGAAGGTGAAAGTTACCAGTTCCTCAATCATTTCATTAAACTAAACAATTAAACAAAGACTACAATTGATCAACCCGTTTCAGAGATGCTGGGAGGTTGATTTTATTTGTCATTGTAGAGAGCTAAGTTGGTTCTCTGAGCTTCTAGACTTTGTTCTAATTTAAGTTCATTTGCTGCTAGGGGCAGCTGTATATTTAATGTTCTCAGCAAGCAGGGAACCACAGGCAGAGAGCTGCTTTCCATGGTGCTGAAGGCCAGTGAATCAGTGAAATACTGACTGACAAATTCAAGTTTGCTTAATTTTAACTTAGCATGGCATAATCTAGTGCACTAGACATTAAGGCAGACAGTGCATTTGTGGTCAAGGACAAGAAAGCTAGCGGTGAATAGGCAAAGATCTCCCTTATGACATACAGTAAAAATACAGAAAATACTTAAAGAGCTTTAATAGCACTGCAGTCTGTCTGGTATTCAGGGTTCAAAGATCCCCAAATGTTTGAGCTGATATTCCACTGGAGGACACAACAGAGGAGAAAACAGTTTAGTGTTACCAATAAGTAATGAAAGAGAGAAGTTATCTTCTTACTGCAGCCCTCTGTTTGGACACAACAAAAATAGAGGTGTACTGCAATGCAGCACAGCATCAAAAACTGCCGGGCCTCCCTCCGGGGTAGCGGTGAAGAGGCAACACGCAAGGTCACCAAGGTTTCTTGACTTAGGCAGTTAGGAGAGTCTTTCTCGGGAGGAGTTTCTCACCAGAGAAACAATAGCACCCTAGAGAGGCATGTTTGACACCATTTACTTCACTGGAGCAAAACAGTGTATCTTTGTCACCTCTTCATACACCTTTTAGAGCAATTTTCTCCCACCAGGAGCTTGCTTTCAGGTAATATAAATCTTAGATTTTTAGTTAACTAATATGTCACGCTCCTGGATGTATTTGTATTTGCCAAACCGGGGTCACTTTAGTGCACGTGGGAATAAAGGCAAAATGTAAACAATGTTGGTAACAATTTCTTGTTATTGTTAACAAGATACTTGTTTCCTTTTCTCGATTCCAACCTTGGCTAAAAAAAAAAAAAGCTGAATGTGAAGATGTCCTTGAGCACATTTACTGTGAATCATGAGAAAACTCTTTATTTTTATTTGGTGCTGCTGCTAAGGAAACATGACAGGTCACCATAGCGCTCCAGTTATTCATGTGCTCCAGGCTTAATGCCTTTAAACTTTTGTCCTCCTACAACAAGGCGACATGATATGTGTCACTTTCTGTTTTGGCGGACGATCCAAAATAAAAGCGAGAACATGTCCTTTGTCATCACTGCGTGCCAGCCTGTTTAGATACAGGGCTTCCTCTACCTACAGTAACAGAGCAAACTCTGCAGCTGGCTACGGTGGTGGGCTCAGGGCTGCCTCAGAGTGGGAGGAAATAGATTACCCTTATCAAAGTTTTCTCAAAGGAAAGTTGCAGCCATGAAAGCTAATTACACTTTGGCTCCACAGGGAACAACTACAGAATCTACTGATTTCTTACATTTTATTATCTCTAAGCTATGCTGACAGGATTATGTGCGCAAAGTGTGACTTGTGGTCATATTTCATACGTAGTTATATTACTTTATGTGCGATAGCATGTTGAGTATGCTTTCACTGCCGATCCCACCGCGGGAGCAGGATTTGGTGTCATTATTGTGGATCTACTGAGCTTGTGCCAATATTTAAAAGAGATAAACAAAACGCAGAAAGTAAAGAAAGAAACTTTTTTTTTTAGAGCTTTTAGTGACAAAGGAAGGTCCAAAAATGCAGGAGCAAACTGTTTCTGCACTACAGGCCTGTATATAAACGACTCCTACAGCCAATACAAACAATGCAGGTTACAGGTGCTCACACACTGGCTTTACTTTTCAGACCACATACTCTGCCTGCAGAGAGCTAATTAATCACCATTCAATAAATTTTCAAACACAGTTCTCCCGACCCCTTCAGACCTGTTTAATATTTGTGATCCCAGTCCTAAGCTGTCTCTTTCACCACTCAACAAATCAGTCATTCCTTCAAAAATCTGACGTTGACAAGGACTGACGGCCAATTAAGAGGATTTTTCTCCCTCTCTCTCTCTCTCCATCAGTCCATCTCCACTCGTCTTCCCTTCTTTTGCTTTCATGCAGGTCAAAATCTCTCCCGCAGAGCACTCTTGGCGTTGCGCAGTCAATCTAGGAGACAAAGTTTTGTCACGCCTGATGGAAAAACGTATTAATATTCCAAAAGGAGGCATTTGAGATTCGTCTGGCAAAGTTCAAGTGCAGCCTGACGCCACAATCGCTTATGCAAGCCAAGTGATAAAATCATAGATATAGAAATGAAACTATTTATTTAATAGAAAGAACAAGAGGAGGAGATTTATCCCTACTGTATGTAAAACTGTGAGTTTTTAGCCAAGGCTAGAAAATGATCTCTTATCTCATCGTGTTACTAGTGTAAGTACTGCAATGTGCCACTGGGCCACTGTGTGAATCCTCCCACAGTGGCCTGATGATGGGGAGTGGGTTTTTTTTTTTTTGTATTTCTTTGGCATTTTGCCGTTGTACTACACTGGAAATTCAAACCAAAACTGCAGACCTCCTAATTAAAATTGCAGTAATCACTTTGGAAGCAGAATCAGATTCCCGTCCAGTGTGAATGGAATTTTTTCATGTAGCGAGAAACCAACATTTGCTTTACGTTTCTATAATGGTTTGTCTTTTAAATCTGTGTCATCAGAAAATGGGCCCACGGGGGGAGGGGGGGGGGGGCTAAAATAAAAGCAA
>VOQJ01029993.1:4182-15513 GCA_015052665.1 Apistogramma diplotaenia
AACAGTATTCAATTCAATTTTACGCCAAATCACAACAGTCACCTCAATGAGCCTTATACTGTAAGGTAAAGTACAGTACAGTATTGTGAAAAAGTCTTGATCCACCCCTTTTATGTCTTTATATTTTGCTTCCAAGTAGCCAGACTCAGAATTTTCCAAAGTGGTCTTGAGCAGCAGTCTTCCAGATTTTGGAGCTCTTTCAATATTTTTCTTTTGGACATTCACTCTTTTTGGGAGGCCGTGGTGCTGTAGGTAGGTGCTTGCCTTGCTACCGGAGGGTTGCTGGTTCGAGTCCCCATCTGAGCGCATGCTGTCGTGTGTCCCTGGGCAAGACACTTAACCCCACGTTGCCTAGTGTGAATGTGGTTGTGTGAATGGTGACGGTGGTGGTCAGAGGGGCCGTAGGCGCGAACTGGCAACCACGCTTCTGTCAGACTACCCCAGGGCAGCTGTGGCTACATTAGTAGCTCACCACCACCAAGTATGAGTGAGGTGTGAATGAATGATGCATAAAAATTGTAAAGCGTCTTTGAGTGTCTAGAAAAGCACTATATAAGACTAATGCATTTTTTTTATTATTATTCATAATCAGTCCATCAGTTTCAGAGATTTTTTTTATTTGTTACCACTTAAGAATGACCCCTGATAAACATTCATAACACATAAGACAGTTAGCAAAGAACTAATTTTAAATTCTGTCTTTAGACACTTTGTCTCAAACAGACATCATTTATTTCCATTTCTTTCATCAACTCTATGGAAATTGTCACATATGACACAGTTTGGGAGTCATAAAATAATATTTTTGATCCAACAAGTTGATTCCCAAAGAGCTGTTACTTTATCCGACAACCTGGCACATGCTGGCAGAGTGTGCAGTGTGTAAGACAGTATAAAGAAGGAGTTGATGCAGCATCAAGTTGTGTTAACCTCATTAACTCAGGCAACTTTTTTGCAGAAAACACACCCCATCATATATTTGGACATACACTTGTTTTTCTGTATTTAATTGATTTTATTTGTTTTTGATGAATACATACATTTCATATTGATGTGAAACTTAAGCACACAAATATTTAATTTCAACATTAGATAACAGAACCCAAATCATAGGTCAGAAAATGTAAAAGCAAAATAAAGTTTAAACAAGGTCAAAAAAACATTAATATTATTTAAAAACATACAAAACAACACCAGCAACAAATAATGACTCCATATTCCAAACCCAAACTAAACACCATGTTAAAAATGTATATTTATTTTAAAGAAGTTACACACAAACCTTTAAAGTTCATCTTGTCGCTTTTCTTGGGATTTTATGAGGTTCCTCATTAATTCGAGTTTTTTTTCTTTATCATTTATTACTGCAGCAAAGTTATCTAACTCTCTGCCTGACCACATCTCAGTTTTTTCAATGAAGCGAATACAAATATTCACCCCTTCCACTAATGGTGGAAAATCTCCAAAAAATGATGATGTCTTCATTTGTTCCAGAAGAGTACGATACGGCTTCACTTTCTCATCAAATTCTCTTGAGACGGCTGCTTTTGTGTTTTCGTATTGTGCCTAATGAAGAAAGCATTTGTTGAGCACAAACCAAACCTACTGTACCAGTGTCACTAAAATATTCTGCTAGGAAAGGCAGTTTTAGTTTATTGTACGACCAAATTTCACTGACAGCATGTGATCAACATGCAACTGAGTGACCCACCTTGTATTTGGCAAGTTCTAGTTCTACTTTCCAAAGTTGTTCTTTGAGTTTCTGAAATTGGCATAAAGAGGCTGTAAGTGTGTCGGCTGCTTCCAAACTACATACAGTACAAACAATCATAAATGCAGATAAAATCCAAACATTAACAACTTCCAAGGACAAATAATTGTTTAATTGTTATATTATAAAAGCAGCTTGAGCAGGAATTCATTTACCGGAAGATCCTTGTTGGTCAGGGAATTTACGACATGAACCAGAGAGAAGATGATCAAAATCCATCCTTTGGTGTTTCTGTTTATGGATGAGACTGCTGCTGCCATCACTGCTGGAAACACTGTATCAGCTTAAGAGATAATAACAGAAAATTATCAATAAATGAAGAATTAGATGTTTCCTTATTATTAATTACGACATGATATAAAAATAGTTTTAAATCGAAACCACCTTCGTGTGCACTGTTAGCAGTCCTACCTGCCTGGCGAATGGAGGAAGAGCTGCTGTACTCTACAGCTGAAGACTGGAAGCACGATTAGATGACAGGCTGCAAATGCTGTCTGTGCTCCTGGTGTCACTTCACTCGTGCTACAGCTCAGGGGTGTGAGCTTCTGTTTCGTTTCATTCTCATGGCAGGAGATGAATTTGCTGTTACTTCACGCATGTTTGGATGTGTTTGAGATGGCCCTTCACTTTCATTTTGACAGAACTTCTGTTTTTTGGATTCACTTTACGGGAACAGAGGCCCGCAGTTATGACGTTCCACACATTCCACCTTTATCAACATCCATGACAGAAAAAAACGAAGTCAGGCTATTTTACAGCTTTATGCGCAGTCTGTTTCGCATTCCTTTGTTGTTTTTGTTTTCTCTAAAATGCTTTATTGAATTGTTATTGCATATTCATAATGCAATGTATGATCTAATGCAACCTTACATTTTAGGGAACCCCAAGTTCTGTTCTAGTCTTCTATTAGTGCCTAAAGTCGTGTTGTGTATTTACAGTGGCTGTGTAGGCCTATACTCCATAGTGTAGTGGTTAACACACTTGCTTCATAAGCAAAAAGTTGTTGGTTTGATTCCAGCTGGGAAACCGCTTGTGACAAGAAAGTAGCTTCGTGTCAGCATGCAGTTTAAGATTAAACCATGTCCCTATTCACATCCACACTGCTTAGACCTGCACAGGTGGCAGAGATGGTTTCTAGTTCAGCAACTAGAAACAGTTCTCTTTCTCTTTTGGCTCGGCTGCTTGTCGACGTGTTACTTTGTAGTACATGAAAAAATCAGTGGCTGACTAAATACTTTTTTGCCCCACTGAATCTTTCTGAATGAAAGGATAAAAAGCAATATGGTAAATAAATATTTCGGACAGTAGCTCATAGTGCATTGGTTCGCCTGTTCTGTGGTGATTATGGAATCAGCTTTTATTGGAAGTGCGCTTGAAAAAACATTTAGTGTGTATGGACGAGCCATCAGCCACAGCTGGTGTCTTTTCCCAAGAATTTCACAATTTGCAAAAACAGACAATAATAGTGGATTTCATTTCTTTATTCACAGACATTGTTTCTGTCAGCTAATTAACACACAGTTTCTATATTCAGGAATTAATGTTGACACGATGACCTGTTTACAGCTACTGTAGCTTTGCTCAGGAGTTTAAAAAAAGCCAAATTGTAAGAACTGAAGCTACACAATATGAAAGAGAGGTTTTACAGGTAGATTACAGTGGATACAATACTAGAGACAGGCACTTGCTAATACATTACAATTCATCTTCATGCTTCTCTAGGTGGATTATTCGCTCCATCACGCCACTTAGTTTCTCTTCGTAGTCCTTGATTTCTGCAGCTTCCGTCTCAGAGTATTTATCCATGTACTTCTTGCTGGTTTTCAGGAAAGGCTTCAGGTCATCGATAAAATCCAGCAGTGGTGTAAAATCTTTCATTGTTTTATTTATTATTTCAGTCAAAGGGTCCATTAAAAGTGTAAAATCATCAAAGATCTCTGTAATGAAGGCTCTATTCAACTTGTGATCATCCTGGAGGAAAAATACCAAATGAATGCATAAAATTATTATCATTAGATGGGAAATTTTGTTTTGGCTCTTTCATACAGTAACACTGTACATATTTACAGTAGCAGTCGCAGATTCTCCAACTTGCTCATTCATGTCCACAACATTGACACTGAGTGACTCACCTTCCTTCTCATGGCTTCTTCTTGTAGTTTCTGAACATTTTCTCTCAGTTCCTCCTGCACAACCAGAGAGAAGGTCAACAAACATGTATGCAAAGTGTGCGTTTGTGAAAATAAAAGACAATTTTACCAGTTGGATCTTGTCCATCAGTGAACTTGAAAGGCAGGGCAGACAGAGCAGAGTGAGAACCATCAGTAAGCCTTTGCTTCTGGCCAAACCTGCTGTCGCCATGTTCTGGAACATCAAAGCATAAAGTATAAATAACGATTTATGGGCAAAATTTACAAAATGAACTTTTTAATTTGAGTTGAGATTTTAGATGCTGCATGTTCTTACCTGTTTTGGGGATGAGAAGTGACGGGTGATAAAATGATGGCCTGACACAAACCACAAAATCCTTTATATAGTTCTTGTGTCTCCTCCTCCATGACGAGGCTCTGTGGGTGGGTCAGTAGGTGGGTGGGTGTGTCTACCTGCCTCGTTGAGTTTCACTTTCCAGAAGTCATAGTCTTCTGTTTTCTTTTACAGGAAACACCAGTCTCACTTGTAAGCCATGTACAAATACCATACTAAATGGCAGAAGTGAAAGAGTACCTTCAAGTGCTTAGGTCTCCTTTTCTCTGAAATATAATAACTGTGACAGACAGCATGTGGCACTGTCATAGTCAGACACGAGTGTGAAAGATTTTTGTTATTAACCAATTCTGGCTGATATTTAAGGGCTTCAAAGCAACAATATAACCAAACCATTTTCATCCTTTCTGTGAATCAGGGTTAGTTTGTTTAGTGACTTGAATTCATAAAAATGACGGCTTACATTCCTTTTTTTCTTTTTATGTTTTGTTTTGTTGCCGTGGTGAAGTTGCACAGTGGGTCAGTGATTTTGTCAGACGATTGACAGGTTTTCTTTTTGCGTTGTGTTCAGTGTGAGTTTATGCTCTTTGTGTGCATCTACTGTATGTGTCGGGTTATTTAAAGCTCTACTTTATGGATTGGTTTTGTTTTGAGTTTTGCCTCCCCTTGTATCCACGTCCTCTCATTGTGTGCTTGTGTGTGTGTGTCTATATTCCTTCCGCTGTGAAGTGCTTTTGGCATTTCCTACTGAAAAGAAGTGGCACATAGTTATACAGTAGATTTCACTTTGCTTGGATTATTTTAGTTCTGTAAGCAAATCAGTATGCCATACATGTTATGGTTTTAGAATAGAGGCAATAGACAACAGGGATACTTGTAGGTAGTCCAAGAACTTAAACACAGAAACTAGTCTTTACTTTCTCTGAACATCAGAAATATTCATATCATATTAATATTTTGATTCTCAATTGCAATAATCATGGTGTGCAGTGTGACAGGCAGGGTCAGACCTAAACACAGTACTCCAGACATAGAGCTTAAGAGGCCTTATTGCTTTGTCTTAGGATACACACAAAACCTTCATGAAACAGAACATAACCATGAAATCTAGAACTCGTGCAAAAACAGGAAGAGACAAACAGCATCAGAGGAGCTACTAACAACAGCAACACAACAAAGATGGCTGAGGACTTATACATACACACTAGGTAATTAGGGAAAAGAGAGACGGCTGAGGAAGACGAGACACAGGTGAACAAAATGATACTGAAGTACCACAAAGGAAGTAAAACAGAACACAATACATGAGGAGCAGAAGACCATCAAAATAAAACAGGAAGTGAACAAACAACACAACGCAGAAGTCAAACAACACTGGAACAAACAGAACACCAAAACACACGGGCCAAGGAACCCAGACACAGAGGGACAGAACAGACACTAGAACCCAGATGCAGGAGATGCTTCAATCGCTGCTTCTTGTACTGCTGTTTTCTCTTCTCTCAGTATCTTCTGGACCTCAAACAATTCCTTTCTTGTGTTTTCAGATTCCATTTTTGCTTCTTGTATTGTCTTTTTCTCCCCCTCTAGCTCCATCTGGACCTCCAGCAGTTCCTTCGTTGCATCTTCCTTGTTTTTGCTCTTAATTACCATCTTTGCCTTTTCTATTTGCTCTTTCTTTTCTTGCACTTCTGTGTGGACTTCCATCAATTCTGTGTTTGCTCTTTTATTTTTCAGCTCTGTAACTTCTGTTTGCAGCTCTGCATTTTCAGTTGTGTCCTTTGCCTTCTGCAATCTTTTCTTCTCCTCTTTCAGCACTTTCAAGACCACCAACAATTCCATCCTGTATTCTCATTTTCTCCTCTTCATCATGTCTCTAGAGTTCCATCAATTCCTTCACTGAATCTGTGTTTTCAGCTGTTTTCGCAGAAGCCTCTCCCTCTGGAGTGTGTTTAATGGTGCTCACTAATCCTCTGGTGCATCTCTTGCTCATTGCAGGATTTCACAGAGGTTGCATACAATAATAATAATAATTTAGCAATAATAACTTCATTTGTTTTGCAGATTTCAAAACACATTTACAAAGAGATTCACAGAAAAAAAGATTGTGAAAACATGTCCAACCATACAAACACACAAACTCACGCACACACATATTTGCATGCATTACATACTTGGAGTTTTCTGGAGCAGACTGAAGTTTTTCTGTGGTGAATGAATTTGCTTATCTAGTCATGTTTGTTTATGAGAGTGTTCTGGCAGTTTGCAGGATGCTGCAACTAAGAGCTAATGCAGTGCTGGCCAACCCGCAGCTCCCGAGTTCAACACGTTATTTTCGTCAAACGCGCATGTGCGTTGAATGAAAATACATCAAAGTTTCCCAGCAGGAGCAGGAGCATTTACGTTTTCTGTCAAGTTCGCTCTCAAAACGGCAGAGAAAGTTACACAGAAAAACAAAAATATGGGGATGAACACAGGACATTTTTAACAGAGTGGGTAAAGTAAACGTATTGTAAATTATTATATTTTCATTTGTGGATAAACTGAGAGTTTGTCTGTGTGAGACAGTGCACACAATGTTCATTGTTGAAAATGACTGGCCTGTGGTCTTTGTAGCATCGGAGTCAATGTCTGTCATTATCATGTCGGTGTGTAACATTTACAAATGTGGCTGAGCAAAAATGTGTGTGTGAGGAAGGGATGGGGTGATGTTCATGTGTGCCCGTGTGTGATGTTGCTCTTGGTCTCTGCCTGGTTGGCCACCCCTGAGCTAGTGTTCTGTTGAAACTGGCCTATGAAGAACACCAAAAGGTGTTCATGTTGCCGAGCAACAACATTGTTTTCTTTTAACCATGAGTCTGGATGGACACCGCTAATGGACACTGACAGAAAGTTTACTTTTTCGCTTTTGTTTCATTATTTATTAAATAAAACTTGTATCCCAGGCTGAGAGACGACCATGGAGAATGAAATAAAGATGTCAGCCTGCTTTGTTTGTGCAGGCAGCTAGAAATAACTGGTGGGCTTCTCAAGTGTGGTGAAGGAAGTTTTCCTCAGACCCTTCGTGATGATGGTCGGAGCTCAGTGTTGTAGGATCTTAGATTAGAACTTGACACAATCGATCTCCACATTCTGCAGCATAGGATGGAGACTTCCTACAGTTTTATTTGATGACTCACTGACCTACTTTGATGTTAGATCTTGCAATCCTGGTATGCTGAGTTCCCTTAAGAAGTTCAATGTCAAATAAATTTCCTCAACTGGATTCAGACAAAATTTAAAAATATCAAGCATGTTACAAGGAATCATGGGATCTGGTTTGATAATAAACGTAATTTTCTTGTACACCACTAATGTAATTGAGTGCACACCAGTACAAATATTCTTGTGCGCATGCAAATGTTAGTGTGATTGGTTGATTCCATTTAGTGATATTATTTCTTATTTTAACCTCTTTACACAACTGTTACCATGTTACTGAGCTGTACTAGAACATTATTACAAAATCACCATGATGAGAAAAAAACTGCATTTAAAAAATAATTATTTGTCAAAAGCACATATTATCATATTATCATTTTATAGCTTCATGTATCTACTTCCACAAATTATGATACTCATCGTCACTGATATAATTAGGGGGCTGACCATATTTCAAGAACATTGTTACATAATTTAGAAGTTGCAGACAAAATAAAGATTCACCTTAAACTTATCTCTACAAAGAATTAAAATGTGGCTTTAAAAAGGTACGAGGCAACAATTTCATTGATTTTTAACAATTTACTGATCATACACTTTCAAATCATCTATAAACTACCATTACAAATGACAAAAGTAATATATGCAAGGTGTAGCTCATGTTTTTGTTTTCATCATCTATAATAAGTATGGAAACATGCTCATCACTGCAGATATTTCAAGAAGTTAAACAAAGCACTACATGAAAGGGGGTCTAAACAGATACAACAGGTGTGATATTAGAGAAAAAGGAAATAACTGACAGGGAAGTTACAGTTCAGCTTGCTGCTCCTCAAAGAATTCAATCAATTTCTTAAATTTATCCAGTTTCTTTTCAGTTTCCTTGATGTTCTCACCCACCTCCTTGTACTTCCTGTCACTGTAAGTCTTAGTTTTCTCTACGTAATTCTTGATGCTCTCCATGAAGCTATTTAGTGGAGGAAAATCATCATCAGCTGATTTTTCTTCTATTTTCTTCATCAGTGCAATCATTGGATCGATAAAGCGCATGAATTCACTCATCACATCTGAAGTGAAGCCCACACTTTCCTCGTACTTAACCTAATAGGATAAAATAAAATAACATTTCACAAATGCAGTTTATTGTGCTGAAAAATTATATTACACTGTATATTTTGTCATGAATGAACACTAGTGCCTTTTGCAATTCTCTTATGCACCACTAACGTTAAACATGTGCTGACCTTCAGTTTGTCCACTTGTTCTTTTGTTTTCTGATAGTTTTCTTTGAGTTCTTCCTGAAAATCCAAAGAGAACATTGACATAGACATGAGAGGAAAAAAAAACAACTGCACAAAAAGTGGAAAATGTAGTCAGAAACTTTGTTTGTGGTGAATCGCAGTCTGTTGACTAACAAATAATTAGAATAAAGTTTCTGCAGATGAAGCTAAAATGTGTTTACCAGTTGTTTCTTGCCTATCAGTGCACTTGAAAGGCAAACCAGACACAGCAGGGTGAACACGAGGAACAGGCTTCTGGAGCTGGAAACAGTCACTCCTGTGCTTGTGGCTAAAGCTGCTGCTGCTGCCATCACTGTTCTGAGTAAATCTGTCACTGCAAATTATACAGTGTGAAACATAAAGGGTTAAACAGGAAGTTTACAAAATGATGCTTTTTAAATTTAAATCAAATGTTTAAATCAAATTAAATCAGTTTAAATCAAATGTTCTGCATCAAGACTGTATGAAAGACGACAAAGAAAATCCTGAAACTAGTCAAATGAAATACTTCAATTATTAATTTATTTTAGTCTTAGAATAAACTTTTAGTTTTCCAACTTACCTGTGATGTGAAAAGAAGTTGACAAATGTACAAATGAAGAGATGAGACGTTACCACGTTCTTATATGTACACGCTCCTGTTCTTATTTTACTCAACTTTGCATGTGAGTGCGTGTTTGTGGGTGTTTAGGTGTGTCACACTGTTTCCTGCTCTATAGTAAGCACAACCTTTACCTACTGAAGGATATTTTTCAGACAGTGGGAACGAGTGTGCTGTCTATTATCAAAAGCAGTCTTACAGTATTTCACAATCGCTAAGACACTAAACCCCACTGTCTGAATCAAATCTGCAGCAGCCTAAATGAACTTCTCCAGTCACACACTCTTCTGGCCGATGTGTGAACACAGTTCAGCACTTTGCTACATCCGCTGTCAGTTCAGTGTGCAGGGGGCACATGTGCATCTACAATGGACACACACACACAGAAAGGCTGCTGTACACCGTGTCCTCGTCCACGGGATGACAACGAGGGAAGCAGGACAAAGGGTCCAACCCAGACTGAGCAGATTCTCTGTAGCAGCATCATCAGGACATTCACTGCTCCTGCTGTACAACCTGCCACAGTCTGCCACACTGTGATGGTCATTACAATGTTCACTGACAACATACATTCATAACTGCACTCCCGCTTTCCCAGAAGTGAACAACGACCACATACGGGTGGCAGGAGCGTGCTGTTCATGCAACATGTGGAAGTCTTTGATCAGCAGTATCACCCTCTGTGACGTTCAGGTACGCGAATGGTTCACAAACAACCAGCTGCATGAACGTGTTCCATCCACCTTACAGCCCCTTCCTCACTCCAGCAGAAGAGTTTTCCTCTGTGTGGAGGTGGAAGGTGTTTGACTGACAGTCCTACAGGGAGAATTTATTGGAGGCAATGGAACACACATGTGATGATGTTCCTGTCAAGGCTGGAGTTGGCACACGTGGGGGGTTACCCCTGTTGCCTGGCATTGCCTGTGACATGGATGAGGTCCACACACAGACATGTGCAGACTGTGTCCTACTGTGCTGCTTTACGTTTCTTTTTTATATTTATTTATTTTTGTCGACATTCAGCTCTGTCATGTCTCTGACTATGGCAGTGTTTTTGTGTTCACACATGGATCAAACACTTTCTGCTGACTACAAGTCCTGGCTGCTGTGTCTTAATTTATTTGCTGTAGTGTGCAGTAAATAGTGTGAATAGTGTGTTTGTGTTTTTACTTGCAATGTGTGTCACTTGACCACAGTGTTTGGTTTTGCACATAGATCACTGTTTTTTGCAGTGTGTACAGCGGTCGCTTGTGTCTCATCTGTGATGATCATTCTTCTTACTCTGCCTTTCTGTATGTGTGTGTCCATTGTAGATGCCCATGTGCCCCCTGCACACTAAACTGACTTTTATCCTGCCCAGTTAGTCTGATCACATCATTTGACAAACGTGTGTTCAATTTTGAGTTGCTGTGTGTAACAGATGACAGCGGTGTAGGAGTTGTGTTTGCATTTTGCTGCCAGTGTTTATGGTTTTGCAACAATGAGTCCAGTGACAGTAATGCAAAATGTGTGTGAAGCGTGTTTAGTCAATGAGAATGTGTTTGCTGTTGACCTGTTAGTGAGAATTAAAACAACCTATTCACTGTTTGGTTGTGTTTTGTGTTTCAGTGAATTTGAAAGATAAATCTCCGTAATTGCATGTGCATTTGCATATGCACCTTAGGTCTGATCCTCATCTCACCTATTTGCATTTGACCTATCCAAAGGCATCTGTTTGGATTCACTTTTACAGAAATGTTACTTGGCTGTTTACAGTAAACTATTATATAGTATTTATCATTTATTGTAACTGCTGTTGTTTGTAGTATCAACTTGAGTTTTTAGATTTGTGTTTAAGGTTTTGGGAAAATGGCTGTTGGACTCGGGAACGGTGAGTTAGCATTTCAGAAATACTGTGATACTCGTTTGACAACTCTTCTTTGACAGGAAAGAAATGGCATGATCACATTACAGCCATATTGGCGTCCTTACACTGGCTTTCATTTCATTTCAGG
>VOQJ01029994.1:0-19677 GCA_015052665.1 Apistogramma diplotaenia
TAGTATGAATTTGAAAGGAAATTTTATTTTATATTACTTAGGAAAAATATTAATTTTATTTTACTTCATGAGAGCATCTGGCCCTCGCACTGTCTGCCGAGAAAAATCCGGGCCCTCTGACAGATGTAGTTGACGACCCCTGCTGTAAAGGTTGAGGCTGTTTTCTATGCTGTAGAGTTTCATTTGAAAATAAAAATCAAATGCTTCCTGTAAAAGTCAGCCTGTTTGGTGTAATCGTAGGAACTATGATGATGCATTTATTTCTTTACCTTTTTAATTTAGATTTTGGTTAACTGTCCTTTTTGTTTGTTGTTGGGGTTTTTTTTTTTACCAAGTCCGCCATGTTGTCTTTGGCTGGCAGTGCTCTTCCACTTAACTCAGAGTTGTTCTCTGCTCGCCTCTCTTATAGGCTCCATGCATTCTCTGTGCCTTCTCTGGCTGCTCAGCCTCTTCACAGATTTGGCCCATATTGCCTGGGGTCAGCCATTGAATACAGTATATGCAGTGTGTGCTGATCCTCCAAATTGCCATGTGTGAAATCCATCCCACTTGCTCCTGGGGGACTAGTCATATCACTCAGAATGAAACTGCCTCTCGTATCCTCCCCTTATTCTTCCACTTCACTGTTCTCCACGGCCGCCTGGGACCATGCAGTTGTGAGGCTTTATAGTGGAAGCCTATTAGACAAATCTGAGAAGAATGCAGCAGAGGTGCTATGATACCGGGTTGTCAGTATGCTCCACAGTCTCATATAAATATATCAGTCATGCTGGCTTGGCGATCTCACTGAATTATAATATTTTCCTATTTTAGTGTGAATGCAGTGGAGGGGGAGTGGGCTGTTCCGTATGGGAGAAAATTGCATCAGGTTTTAAAGAAAATGCTTCGTTAGATTTATTAATAACATCTGTCAGTGTGTCTCGGTCAATATGGTGGTAAAGCTATTCGGAAGTCAAATATGATTAGAATCCATTTCCATGCATGGAGTGGCTCTGTGTGAGCATCTGCACATTATTATATATGAGTTTCAGCCTAAACACTGGTGTCACCTGTGCCTCTGCTCATCTGAGCTGTCAAAATATTTTCTTTTTCCTCTGATGTTCTGCGTGCAGAATACAGCCTGCCCTGTGTCACGTCAGGAGAAGCAGCGAATAATGTAGAAAGAGCGCAGAGTTGTTAAATTGCATTACGGCTATTATACAGCAGAGGGATATCTCCCTGCAGCTGGCAAAGCGGCGCATGCGCCCGTGGCTCCTAATGAGCCTGCATGGAGGGACCTGTGTGGAAACAAAAGGCTGTGCTTGTCGGCCACAGCAGACCCCTTCACCCACCCTCTCGCCGCTCCCCCAGCCCTGAGCGTGACAGACCAAGAGCAGAGCGCCGGTCCCTTCCTGGTGGCGTGATTAGATTGGGGCCGAAGTCTCCAGCTGGCAGGCCTGTCTGTGACTGGAGGCAGCCGTCCCCAGCGCTTGTCACTGGCTGACACCTCTGACAGGCAGGGGACAGCTTCAGCAGACAGGTTCATTAAATGGCATTTTTTACAGCTGGGCCTCCAAAAATGAGGGCTGGGCTTTGTCAAATCCCCAAGTCTACAGGGGCCCCTGCGTGTTGGTTTAGACCAAAGCTTTGTTGTTATGACAAATTTTTTGATCTGGGCCGTTTGAAATCGGCTCTTTTTTTCTCCTCTTTAGCCTCTGTTTTGTTGACAGCTGGCCCTTTGCCCTGTACTTTGTCATGGCAGTAAAATGTTTGTGCTGGCTGCTTAACCAAAAACAGCCCCTGCTAAAATATTTTATCGAGAACCAATTTTGAGATGCAATATTACAGCTGTTTATAGGTTTCAGTACTTAAGAGCCTGTGCTAGTGTGTTTGACATACCTTTGTTTTATAGCTTCCACGGCTGCTGCAGTCTGTGTTTTTGCAGTACATCACATGAAAATGAAGAATTCAGGAGCTGCTGGTGAATTAAAATGATGAATAAGTAAAATTAATAAAGTTCTGAAGCTGACAAACCATTCAGAGTCTCTGGACCTCAGAATAACTTTATGTATTCACACAACACCTCAGTAGTTGGTGGAGTAAGCGGTTGTAGTCTCCCCATGCTGTTTATCTGTATGCCTTTTAGCATTGCACTCAGAAGCCTACATCCACAACATCTGGCTGCAGAGTGGGAGGGGGCATAAAAGATACCCAGCTTCCCAGTGAGCTGCTGCTGTCCTTCCATCCCACCTTCCTGCCTTTCGATCGCCCTCCAGTCAGCACGCTGCCTCCTCGGGGCTGTGCTGTCTCTATGACAACTGTTTGAGTTGGGGGGGGGGGGTTGCAGAGGTGTCAAGCAGGGGCATTACTGGTAGGAGAACACCAGAGATGCTGGGCTGCACATCCAGCATCTCCACCTAATCCAATTTTAATTGAGCTCAAGAGATTTTGGATGTGGCACGGAGGTCGGGCATGAGCTATTCCAGGGAGAAATTAAGGGAGCTCGGCTTGTGCTGCACTCTCCCAGCCTGTCACTATTTTAAATGAGCATTACCATCAGACCTAACCCAGCTCACTCCGATTCCCTCCATCCCTGCCCCACCACACACACACACTCACCCGCACACACACTGTAGGGCCTCACCCCCTTACTGCCCTGTTAAATCTTTATTCTCTCCCACACACGCTCTTTCTGAACTGAACCTATGTGTGATTATAACCTGGGGAGTTGATGAGGTTGCTCCCTGGCTCATACTGTTAGACAAAATTGTTCAGTCAGGGGGAAGTGAGATAGCAGGAGGGGGAAAGGTGTGTGAGGGGACCATTCTCACCTGTCAGAACAACAGTCTTGGCTTTCTGTGTGTGGACCTGCAGCCCCCAGCGGTGCTGCATACACTAATGATTCTTTGTCTGCTCTCTCCTTTTCTCGCCATGATGCTTTTTATTGATTATTTATGTGGCATTGACCCGGGGGGGTTTGCTTCTTTGACTGCTTGGTTCTGCTCCAGCGAGTGTTTTTAAACCGCTTCAAAAAGTGTGAAACATTCAAACCTAATGTGTACACAGTTTCATGTTTTGTGGAGAGAGTGCCATGAAATGTGTTATAATGTCTCACTAGTTCTTTGTTACAAGTTGAAATAGGGAATGAAAGGACTGGTATTAGTGTGATATTGAGGCCTCTTCCTTTCCTTGGCTTGGTGAAGCTCCAAGTCCCAATTACATCAGGATACTTTGACCCTGTTATAGCTGCCTGCAAGCCTAGTTAAGAAGTCCTCTTAGCAACCTAATAGGTAGAGGGATTAGCTTGCAAGTAGCAGGTTAAGGTTTCCTGCCTCACTAACTACATTTGTGGCGCCCATAAAACGAGGTTTCACAAAGCTTAGATTTTTTATTTTTTGCTCTTTCTTTTCTATCTGCAGTAATATTTTACTCTGGTGTGTTTTCCTGTGTATGTATTAAAGCAGCGGCTCGCAAGTAGCAGGTTTGAATCCTAGAACTTCGGTCACGATAGAGTGCAGCAATACCAGCGTCACCGCAGATGAAACGCTGAGCAATAATCTAAAAGCCTGCAACGCTGAACCTGTCGGCGTATTTAAAATGCACTGCTGAAGTTTAGTTGTTCATCTTTAACATTGAGGATTCTGAAGCGAGTAGTCGTCTATAATCGCTCTGATCTTTTGTTTCATAGAGCTACATGTATAATAACCACAAGACTTCTTTCCCTCTTCTCTTACTCCCCTTCCAGATCTTAGCCTACACTGAGGGTTTGCACGGGAAGTGGATGTTCAGCGAGATTCGGGCAGTCTTCACTAGACGTTACCTCCTGCAGAACACAGCGCTGGAGGTCTTTATGGCCAACAGAAGTAAATTAAGTAACAACTTCAAGCATTTAAAATCAAAAGTTCTTGTTTCCCATTTAAAAAACAAAGTGTTGTCTTTCACTCGTTGCAGCATCGGTCATGTTCAACTTCCCTGAGCAGGCCACAGTAAAGAAAGTAGTCTACAGTCTCCCTCGGGTGGGAGTGGGCACCAGCTACGGACTTCCACAAGCCAGGTGGGCCAAAGGAAAATCATCAAAACGCTGTTCAGTGTTTGTAATTCTTTTATAGGCCTTGTTACCTCGTCTGTGTTGTTTGGTGAAGCATCTGTGCAGCACTGGCCTGCAGTAGAGTCATTTGAAGTCCCATTGCTCCAGTCATTGAATTGGATGTGCACTGACCCTGACTGAGCTGACCTAATTCTCTGACAGAAGACTCTATACAGCAGGACTGCAGCCAGGCCAGTGACCACGGGAAAAAAAGCCTCCCTTTGGACTCCAGTAGTACTAATAGGCCTGTTTATATACTGCAGCAAAACCCACAACTTATATCAGTTTCATGGGAATAAAGACAGGAGCCCTGAATCGTAATCCCACTTTTAATATAATGATGTGATTAAAGGATTTTTAATTCATCAACTGGCTTTCAGCTAATCTACTAGAATAAAAGGTGTTTTTTTACTCGTCCTTCATCAAACAATATTATAGTTGCAAAGCCTTTGATTGTCTTTTAATGTCAGAATGTCCGTTTGTAGCCACTCCTTTGCATCGAACTTCATGTACAGTTTTTTTTCCTTGAGAATGTTTCACAAAACCAGGTTGTAAAATATCCACAGCTCACACTAATCCCGTGGATGTTGATTTACAGTGTAAATGTTTTTTCCAGGCGCATCTCCCTGGCCACTCCTCGCCAGCTTTTCAAGTCCTCCAACATGACCCAGCGCTGGCAGAGGAGAGAAATCTCCAACTTCGAGTACCTCATGTTTCTAAACACTATAGCAGGTAAGAATTTTTAATGCTGTGTAACTTCGAGATCTCTATGCTTATAAACTGGGAGTAGCAGAAGGTGCGGTAATAATATATTCTCTTTCTCTCAGCCATCAGTTAAACAGACAGATTCCGACTTGTTTTCTTCCTTATCCGGGCAAATTTTACAACCGATGAAATTGTTAAGTTTTAATCTATTATATATGTGAAACTTTCCCCATTAGAGTGTGATGGCTTTAAGGTTTGCTATCATGATCAATAAAGTTTGCGTGTCAGTGCTTCTGGAAGCTGCTATAAGTAGCCTCAGTTATGTCGTATTTGTTTAAGAATCCGTGGTCGTCTTAAGAGGTGCTGAACATTGTAAACTTCACTGCTCATGGGAGTGTGCTGTTTGAAGCAAAGAGCAGGCACAGCAGATTTTGCCAGATAATTAGTGCCTGGCTTTGAGAGGGTGTGCGCACGTGTGTCTGCGGAGCTGAAAGGTTCTGTTGTCGACTCTCTGATCTGAACTGCAGCTAACAGGGAAGGCAAGAGCGACTGCACGCTACTCTGCTCGGAAAGGTGTCATCCTCTTTCTCGCTGCATATTCATGCATATTTATATTTAGCTTGTGCTTGAGTTAGATACATTATTGTCAGCTAATTAGATGTAAGGCAGACAGAAAAACATGCCCAAAATTCATTAAAAATCCCTGGTAATGACCTGGGCTGCCAGGGATGTCAGGATTGTGTGGAGCGGGAGACAGGGTGGGGGGTGAAATGCTGGGAAGAGGTGCGAACGGGAAGTGGTCTTCTAATTAAACACTCTTCCAGTGTTATTAACATCCTGCCACCCCAGCCAAGGCCTCAGCACAAGTAGGTCTAACCACACCAATGCCAATCTCGTCCTCCACACTGCACATTAACCTGGATAATTATGCTCCCTGGATTCCCCCGGACCCCGGCTACTCTGCAGAAGCCTTCTCCCCGAGTGTGTCTCAGACGTTTGCACTTGCTCGGCTAGTTTTGGATTCTCTAAGACTGCGGAATCACAACTGATGGGGCTGGTTCAAGTTGATAATGTTTTATCATTAAAAGTGTTGAAAAATCGAATTTAACATAGTTATGGTAAAACAGCCTTTATTTTTCTGCCCTTATTATTGGCATCTGTGCTTTATTTGAAAAGCTGAATATGCTGGCTATTACTGTACATGAGAGTGAGAATGTTGGTCCATCTTTTGCTGCCAGAACAGCCCTGGACCGTCAAAGCATGGACTCCCCTGAAGGTGTGGTATCTGGCACCAAGATGTTTCTGTAAGTCCTGTAAATTCTGAGGTAGGGTCTCCATGGATTGGGTTTCTTTGTCCAACACATCCCACAGATGCTTGATTGGATTGTGATCTGGGGAATTTGTGCTCCTCAAACCAATCGTGAACTATTTTTGCTTTGTGGCAGGGTGCATTGTCCTGCTGAACGAGCACTTTAGGGTACCCCATTTCCATGAAAGGGTGTACATGTTCTGCAAAGTAATATCCACACGAGATGGCAGGAGCCATTCATGCGGATGTTACCAGCAGAAGATTGCACAAACAAGCAAACTGTCTCCGCCGGCTTGCTTTCTTCCCATAGTGCACCCTGGGTGCCAGGTGCCCCAGCAGGTCACTTTCTTCCGTGGTTCAGTTCTGGTTCACACGTGGACATAATTGGCACTTTTGACGGGCCCTGAGTGACGTGACGACTAAAATGATTTAAATACAGCGTCAGATGAACAACACGACACGTTACACTGTGTCGTTATTTATTTAACAAAAACTAAGACAAACCAATATTTAGCAGCAATAACTTGAAGTAATCATTTTCTCTAAGACTTTATCGCTCACATCATGGAGGAATTTGGGCCCACGTCACAGCATGTTTCAGTTCATTGAGGCTCGCAGACATTCATTTATGCACAGCTCTCTCAAGGTCCCGTCACAGCAGTTCAGTCGGCTTAAGGTCTGGACTTTGACTGGACTGCCGAGGCACCTTGATTCTTTTCCTTGTCAGCCATTCTGCTGCAGATTTGCTGCCGTGCACTGGATCATTGTCTTGTTGCATTAGCCAGTTCTGGCCAAGCTTTGGCCTGGCCGATTCACGGTCAACTCAATGACTGCTAGGTGCCTGGGTCCCTTGGTAAGCCCAGTTTCTCTGAGCACTTAGAATTAATTCCTGTGGAAGCAGTAAGGGCGTACTTAGTTTTTCATACATTAATACTCCACTTGGGCCAAGTGTTGGCTGAATAAATAATGACATTGTAATATGTCATGTATTAGTTCATCTCAGGTTGTAGTTGCACAAATTTTAGAACATGTTAAGGACCATGTGATTTTTTAAAGCCTTAGAAATGAAAGTCATCTTTTTCAGATGACTTTAGGCGTCTCAAAGTGGAAAGTATTTCTGCTTTAGAGTTGGTCATTTTAACGGGGGAATCATTTTTCAGTCCTGGAATAGTCTGCGTCTTTAGTATATAATGTTTAACATCAACACAGGAAAAAGTCCGTATGTAATCCCGGCATGTTTCTGGGAATCATAGGAAACCATTGTCTGACACCTTAGAATCACTGTTGCACCCTTTTACACGTTCGGTTTTCAGTTTTCCTAGAAAAGAAGTTGTTAAATTTTAAATGTCACTCCACTTTGAGCCAAAGTTCTCACCGTGATTTATTATCAGCAGTAAAAATTCAAGCAAATAGCAGCCCCATCCCAGTCCTGGATTACAACAGGCCACCACCTGACCTCGCAGCTGTATCAATGTCATCTTCAAAGGAAAAGTAGAGGGTTATTGACAACATGGTACACGCTTTAGCTTTTCCAAGTTTTACAGGTTTTACAGGTTTTATCATCTGAAAATCATATTTTCCTTTGAAAACATCTGGCCAATCAACGGTCGGAGTTGCTGTGAGATTTCAGGCATTTGGAATCATGTCCCCCAGAAGAATAAATAACTCTGTAATTGCATTCGTTCCTAACTGCTTAAAAATACTTATGTTCTCCATATACTTAAAGATGGGCCTCCTGTAGTTCCCACAGTCTGTTAACAAAGGACACTCAGCAGGCAGAGTCATGGGAAACACAGAAATCATTCTCACATTCTCTGCCATTAGTGTATGCGCTCTCTTCGCAGACTCTCTGTGGAAGTGTGGAAGGAAGTCCGTCTGATTGGAGGCTTGTTGGAATGTTGCATGTTGAGCCCCTAAAGTAACTGAAACCTCAAGTGTACCCTGCCCCGCTTTCAACCCCTCGGTTCGCCTGCAGCCCATCATCACTAACGGTTTTCTGTCTGCTCTTTGTGTCTAGGGAGGACATACAATGATCTGAACCAGTACCCGGTCTTTCCCTGGGTCCTCACCAGCTATGACTCGGAGGAGCTGGACTTGACCCTTCCAGCGAACTTCAGAGACCTCTCAAAGGTACAGAGGCCTCTTGGCTGTGCACCTTAATATGATGGAAAGAAAAGGGGCACGAAGGGGCTGCTGGAGCTAATGGCAGGGGATTTCCTTATTAAGATTGTAAAACAATATGGTATTTACTGGCAAAGGAATCATGTGCTGTGTCTGTACTGAAGTGGAAAATGCTGATTGCAGCATCCTGAAATACAAGTTTACTCCCTTTTATTGGTGCTGTATTGTCTCAACAAGCAGTTTGTGCTGTGTGATTTGGATATAGCATTAACATATATTTAGGGAGGCTTTTGGATGATCCTAACAAAAGGCAGCCCATGCTGTTAAATCATTATCATGAATAAATTACATTAATTACAAAAGATTTTCTGATATTTATATACAGCAACACATTATGAAAAACGTGTGCAAAATTCCATTATATAGTGCCAACTAAATCTAAAGAACAGACTGAGTAAACACAAGAGTAAAATCATGACAGTTTTAGCCGCTGGGCACCAAACTATGGATCACTGCACAGGCCAAGTCTTTATGCACTCAAACACAAAAGAAAATTAAAAAATTACACATTTTTTTCTTTCTAAATTCTGCCAAGTAGCAGTTCATTTTCTGTTTGAATAAACTCTTTTCTTTCTCAAAGTAATGAACAGATAAGAGGATTCTTAAGCACAGTGCTGCAGTGAAAGATGTTCTAAATATGGCTTGTCCAAAAAAGCTCAAAGCGAGCAATAATACGAGCCCTGGTAACCGTGCCAACTCAGAGACACTGTCCCTCATGCCCCGCAACCCTGATAGATAAAGTTCAGTGTTGTGTTTGCTTGGTCTTTGAATGAAGGGGGAAAAGGCAGCAGCACTGTGGCCTGGTTTATAGGTTCACCCCTCCCCTTTCTGCCTTTCTTTCGCTCCCTCTCGCCGACGCACACTGCAGCTCACTGACCTGAAAACAGTCGCATTCCTGTCTGAGCTCTCGCGCTCTCACTCACTTCATCGTTCCCCTCAAAGCACCAACCAACAGCCTCGTTTTGCCATCTCACTTCTCAACAGTTTGTATCAATTTTCAGCTTTTCAAAGCGTCCGTTTTCTTGGTTTCGTGGTGAGAGAAAAAGTGGGCTTTGAAATTAAACAATGAGTAATAAGTTGGAGTATTGGTAATTAAAATTTAATTAAAAAAAAAAAGGCTTCTGCTGCTCTGGAGAACTTTCACTAAACCGAAAACATTTTGGACAAACAGCTCAGTTGTGTGTCTTGCCTTGTCTTTTTTTTCACCCGTGGGTTATCCAGGTGGGCTGAGAAAGCCACAGGGTGTGTGTGTGTGTGTGTGTGTGTGTGTGTGTGTAGGTGTGTGTGTGTGTGTTGAGGGGAATTATCAGGGCTGTGCCACATGTGCAGCCCTCCTGCCCCGGGGAGACAGTTATGTATTGTAATGTATTCCAGTGACATCCTCCCATGCTGTTTACAGGGCCGAGCTGCCTTCATTAGCATGAGTTCACAGCCTGTGTCTCCTGACAGTTGTCCTTGGAACCCCGGGGCTCTTACCTCCAAAAGTTCACATGAGCTTGTGTAGCAGGGAGGGACAGAGGCCCCCCCACACGTCCCCTCTCTGTTTCGCCCGCTTTTTCTGTTCATTTATGGATCAGTGGTAGTATCAGTAGCCTCTGGAGACATTCATTGTATATTAGGGCTGAGTGGTGACTTTCTTCTGTGTATAGCCAGTGGATGTGTACATGTGCATCAGGAAGCTGAAGCTGGATATCATTAAAATGATTTTGTACAGTGCCTGTGTTTTGGTTCCAATATGAACAAGTTACTAAATCTTGAGGAATGTCATGTTTTTCTGATTAATCAGAGTCAAAATTCTTGGTAAGTGATGATGTATGAATCTTGTTCCTGGGTCCAAGTCTCTAATGAGTTGTCTGAGACTCTGAGAGTCCTTTTGTTCGTCCGTGCTGCATCCCTTGCTTTTCAGTAATGCGTCCTGCATTACTGAATAGGCATAAGTCCTGAAAAAGCTATTCACTTGTTATTCTACCCCTGTGCAGCTTTTACTTGATCAGCACTGCTCATGTGCAGCATACCTTTAAGCTAAGCTCTCCAAGCCTCACTATGTACAGTATAGCCTCTGGGCTCTCAGTGCTCCAGACACCAGTATTTTAATCCTGAAGGAGTAACTCCTGGTTAAGCCAAGTCGATTTTGGATCATGATTTTTTTTTTTGGGCAGCAAATAATTCGAACGAGGCAACAACATATTACTGCTAGTCGTGCTGTTTGCTGCAGTCTTTTTAGGGTTAGGCCAGTTGTGAGAGCTGTACTCTGTTGACTGACCCTTAAAATGTACTTGCAAGAAGAACCTACCTCTCATTCTCTGTAACTAGCTAGTTTACAGATGCCACACGTACATTTTTGTCAACTAGCTTACGGCTAACTTCCTAAGACCTCAGTCTGCGACCCCCCCCCAGCATCCACCGGCCGCTAGGGAAGAATGTGTATTCCCTGACTGGTTGGTGAGTGGTTGCTGGCTGTGGCTAGGTGAAAAGAGGGTGCTGCACCAAAAACTAATTTCTTTGCTCGCTAGCAGACTGCCCTGGAACCTGCTGACTTGTCTGTAAATACTTGCCAATTACTCAGTGAGAAGTAGTGAAACTTGACAAAGTGCAGCACACTTTGTGTAATGTGTTCCATGCAAACTACAGGTGACTGCAGAAATGTGCAGTCACAAGGTGCCATGATCTGCTGTGGTGCGCAATGGACCCAAAATGCAGGACCCCAGACAGAACTTAGTGTGCTTACTTTTAGTGCCCGAACAAAAATAAAAGCTGAGCTGCAACACAGCCAGCAGCATTAAACAGAAGACACTTAAACTAACAGACTGATGGACGGACGGGCTGATAGCACACAGCAGGGGGACGCCTAATGATGATGATGTGACAAGGAACAGACACAGACTGAGGACTTGAATACACACACACAGGTAACAGGCTACAGGTGAGGGGCACAGCTGAATATGATCCACTGACGAGACAAGGGGAAGCAAAACTAAACACAGCACATGGGACAAGGGACTGTCAAAATAAAACAGGAAGCAACTACATGGAGACAAAATGCAGACTTGGCTTATGTCGCAGGAAATAAACAACAAGAACAAAGAAGACGGAGAACTAAGATGGATAATTAACAACAACACTACAGAACTCGATGAAAACAGAACCTCAAAAGAACTCAACACAAAACGCTGGGCGCACGTCCAAGGCCGGCGACACAGGGAGGTTTTTGGTGGAGCACAGTATACCTCATTGAGGCCGGATTCAAATAGCGACTGCCAGCAACAACTTGCCAATTGGTCACGGAGCACATACGTCCCTAGTGACGTCTAGTTGCCAGGGGGCCGTCAACCAATCTCGAGACTTATGTGACTGAGATCTAGACTGTCCCTAAAAATTTGGCACTATACCCTGTCTTAGTGGTTACTACATTATGCTTTTTAAATAAGTTAAACTTTCTGTTTGCCCAGTGGTTTAGTGACGTCAGAACACCCCATGTAATATCACCTGTCATCTGAGAACTCTGAGTAAACTGTCACATCTTTACTCCTAGGTTAATATACTGTAATTGCAATACAATTAGGCAACATTAATGCTCATAAATTAGTTTATCATTAATAACCTCATACTGCCATTGCACAGTTTGGGAGTTTTTCTTTCCCGTACATCAGTCATACCTGAGCCCTGTTTTCCAATTCAATGAAACTGTCACTTGATGGACAGCATTGTTTAAGCTGCGTAACATCTGTGCTGATCTGCCTAATATGAACCTTGCAAACCTGTACACACCTACATTTCCTGCATTCAGTTAGCTCGAAACAGTTCTATTGAATGCTGCCTTGGTTTGCCTTGAGGCGAGAGTTCTGCATATTTGGATGTCAGATACATTCTCATGCAATGAAGAGTTTCATTAGATTCTAATGGTTATTTTCTTTTTTTAACAAAGTGACAAGTAGATGATGGATGGAAGCTTTTCTTCCTCATAGCTGTTAAATGATGTGATGGAAATGTATTTAATTACATAAGAAAGCTAAAGAAGCAGATGTTGCTCAACGTGCTGCTTCCACGCACAGAAAGATTAATTACGTGCACCTTTTGAAAAACATTTAATAGACATAACAAAAATGTGACACGTGCAGTTTTTATTGCATGTACTTTTAAAGATTTTACATACATTTCCACCTTTATAAATTTTTTATGGCACCTCTTGTAAACCTATTTCAAATGAGCTATAAAATATAGGAGCCTATTTTCAGCTTGATGCCTGTGCTGCATCCCTCTAAGCTGAGAAGCTCTAACACAAAAACTTTCACTAACACAGAGTTTGGCTGCTACAAAGCAATCCCTCCACACTTTTTCTCTCTATAATGGAGCCTTCTTCACTCACACTTCCACTCCAGTCAGGCTGTTTGGAGCACATCTGCTTTATCTTGAGTTGGAGCAACTTGATTGCATTAGACTGGAGCTGCATGCAGCCGTGCCTCTGACGAGGCAAGCAAAAACGACTGTGACTTCCCCTGACAGAGCACCACAGCAACATACTGTAATGTAATTTCTTTTGAAATATAAAATGCAATATGCGTCTCTTTGGGAGGTAGCTTAGATATGACCAAACAAATGGAGACACTCTCTGCACATTCACTCACCAATAGCCACATTCATTTCCTGCATCTTTGGAGTGCAACACCACAAATGATCCTGATTGAATATGAAGTCAAATCTAAGTTTGATCATACTTTGTTTAGCTGTGTTTCACTTGGTCAGGTGTTATACAAGAAATGATGTCAGATGGGAGAAAGTGTGGAGTTGTCTGAAGCTGTTCTTTTCATTGTCTTCTATCTGTGATCAGCGTGATAGGTGATGTAGGGAGAAGGTAAGAGGTGATTATTGTTTGTTGAACAGATGCAATCAAAGCCCCATTTGGGCTTATCAACAGATGGTGATTATGACAGGAATGAACGACCAATGAAATCCTTCGTGGCTGCTGTTATATGTATTGGAAGCATTATATATTATTTTATAGAGTTATTTGAACATAAAATTAACATTTTATATTTCCATGCATTATTAATTAGAGGTGCATGAATTTTCCATATCCACAGATTAGTTAAAACTCTATTTTTGGGCCACAGTTTCAGTCATGCCTTTTTTTCCTTTTTTAAGGCCAAAACAAGACATATACACATTCTGATGTATTCCATGTTAGATTTTTACCTGTACAATCATAGCTAGACCTCTTTCATCAGACTAGTATCTCAAACATAGTTATTTTGAGCCAATAGCCACGCATGCAATTGTTTGGCCCATTGGTGGCAAACTGATTTATTATTAAAAATATGGATGGTAGATGCTGTTTAAATGCTAAAAATTGCTATAGGCAATGTGATGCCATCATAATGTATCTCACATAATCCAGCTTCTATATGGCTGTAAATTACATGCTACTGTTGAGAAATAAAAATGATAGAACGCTTTTGTAGGATGTTATAGATGCAAAAATGCAAAAAAATGGGTCATTTTAGCCCGTTGCTAGGTGGTTACTTACCATTACGATATCTGATATAAAGAAGAACCTTCAGGGTGCAGAGATGTACCTGTGTGCAAAGTTTGGTTGCTCAAATTCTTTTGGTCTAAGAAGAGTTCACAGACAAAGAAACAAACACACAGACAGCAATTCCCTGTATCATAGTAAATATATGGACATGTACAGAATTTTGACAAATCTAGAGGTATTATTATATTTTATAGTTGAATTCCCCTAGAAAAAGCACACGGCAGCTTCAGTATGTCAGTCCTCCTTGCTCTGGAAGCTGAAGTCTGACTTCGAAGGCTACCCAGAATTATTCCCCTGCAATGTGTGGACTTGATTCACTTCATTCTAACACAAAGTGGTTGCAGTTTATAGCTGAGGATAAGAACTAATCAGACAAGCGTTTCTTTCAATGAACATGCAAAATGTGTTGATAAACATCTATTCTAATTGTAGCTGCAGTTTAATTTGGTACAATCAGACATTTGCTCATGATTTGTTAAGATGAGGAAAAATCATAAGCGCTGCAGTATAATGTTGACTTCTGAGTAATAAAGTGAGTTCACCAAGTGTGAATCCAAGACTTTGGTTTATGACCTCATATTCATAAAGAGGCAACCACAACAGGAGCTTTAGTTTTCCCTTTGTCCTGCAACTATGTTTCATTTCCTTCAGTCATGATGCAGAAATTTTGGTGAAAGAAAAGACAATACGTGATGGGATGTTTGTCAGCGTCTTAGCCTTTGTTTTCGGTCCTTTTCTTGCATCTAAATGATTTTCCGGAGTATTACTTTAACCCTGGCAGTTTTGAATAATTGTGTGATAAACAGTTTCTTCAGTGATCTGGGTTTTCTCACGTAGTGTGTGTTTGTAGTTTTCTGGAACGTGAAATAAAAAAGCACGTCTATGCTACACTACTAGTGATATAGAAAATGCCTTATTATATTTTTGATGAATTTTTGAAGCAGAAGAATGAACAGGAACCACTAAGAGGTTTTTGGATCAACGTCTCTGCAGTTTCTTCAGGCAAATGTAGAAGTCCTGACAGCTGTGAGTCAAAGTACAGACATTCATTTTGCATGTAGCCAAATTATAAAGCTTAGTGTAATGTTAGCTTGTAATCTCTAATCAAGATCTCCTTCTGATATGTTCTAGTTATTTTTTAACCAGAATATTAAACTGGGAAAGCAAATTATTTTATAAACTTTAGTATTGCTAGTTTGGTGTTCCTCTTTACTCTCATTAGGACCTTCAGCTGTCTTTCTTTCACTCTTCTCCCCCTGTCACATGCATTACCTGGATCTTTTGTACAGCTCTAACCTGCATTAGTCACACTAGCAGTGGTTTTACAGAGTGTGAGACGTCTTGTGGCTTACACCCCAATCCAGCTGGGCCAAGACGTCACATGCAAGGCTATTATCACCCCATAAATCTATGCAGATCTCAATAAACTTCTCTTTCAGTCTATTCAATTGTGCTAACGCTGATGTGGACCGCCATTAGACTTTGAGAAAGAACTTTAAAAAAAAGAGAGGCTCCATTTAGTTTTGACTCAGAGCTTCAGGAATGTGAACTGCACCACACACAGATATGTTGGTAATCTGCTCAGCGAGCGACAGAGTCGACCATATTGAGGTTCCATACTCGCTGCACCCAGCTGAAACAATAACGGTGCAGTTTTTAATAATGTTAGAATAGACATCGGCCTCAAACTGCTTTTATTTTATTTCTCCTGACCTCTGCGCTGCCATTGATTACATTACCAGCCACCCTTCCCCCCGTGTAACTGATTCAGTGGTACTGAGTATATTAATATTGACTGCCAATATGCTTCTAAGTCTCTTATATTGGATGAGGTGATTGAAAAGGCAGAGAAAGCAATTTATTCACCACTAAATGCATGTTTAATGGGAGTAATTTTGTTGCCTTAAAAACGCATAAAAATGAAACAGCTGCCAAAGAGCTAAAACCCCAGTGATGGTGTCAGTTTAATGCTGAAGGCTGCGGTTAAAAAAAAAAAGGTCCAGGATTTGGCCTAATAATAATTGTATGGATGTAATATAAATATAGCAGTGATTTTTTTATTGCCTCTAAATAATTAGGTAACAGCTCTTTAAATGCAGAACGATGAAGTTCATAATAATGTGCAGAATTTTCTATCCAATCACTATTTTTTTTAAATCTCTGAGAGCTGATCTTCAGTCAGTTACTCGTGATTTTAAGAGTGTGTCTTACACAGCCTTATAATCATGGCTGTGGCTCTCATGCCAATCTCTAAGTCTTCAAGAACACGACGTTATAGTGCTGCATTATTAGATTTCACTACGTCCTCCTGGAACTAAAAATAGCTCTGCCCTAAAGCACAAAGCAGTGCTAATGTCTGCCCACTCATCGGGCCACACAACCAATGGTAAAGCCTAGAGGGCTGTGCACATAGATATACATTCATTAGCTGCTATTGTTATAGCAGGTTTTAACACTGTCCACATTTCAGTAAGCAAATTCAAAAAATTTCATATTTGTCTTCAGTCATTTACAATACAGGAACAAAACTTCAGTTTCTGCCACCGTAAATGTAAATACTGGTGTCAGAGTGGCCGCCCCAATAAATTTTTAGCTCCCCCACTGTGCTAAACCCAGGAGTAGCAGTGCTGAGTAAAGTGCTTGCCATGATGGGTGTGTTTGGTGCAAATAAGGTCATCCGGGGTTAATCCACATGGATTAGCCACAACATTTTAGTAGGAGACACACACACACACACACATCTCCTCCCTCCGTCCTCAGCACACCCCTGCCAACATACCCCTTTAAATTTCAGACAGAAGACAGTGCAACAGGAACTTTTAGGGCTCGGGAGAGTAACAGGGTTTGACAGACAAATGCCAGAGTAATGCTCCATGTCTGCTCTGAACTTTCCACCACCTCCCTGCCAGTGTTACTACGAATGTCCTACCAGGGAGCTTCTAAGATTCTGCAGCTTTCTCTACATTAATGCTGCCCTTTTTCTCAATTATGCTTATGTATTATTTAGGCTTTAAATGTAAGTAACAGGAGAGCAGCTGCACATTTCACCTATGAAAATAAATGAAGTAGAATTACTCTGACTGTGGCTCTAAACAGCAAATAGAGAAAAAAGAAACATCTACATTAAAATGTTTGGGCCATCATATGTCCCTCAACATGTGGATATTACCTATAATATCCACATGTTGATCTGCTCCACATGTTATTTTTGGTCACATGACACAAACTGCAATGATAAAACAAAAAGAAAAAAAAACAGCCTTTTAGCTACACACAAAATATGAATTTCCTATGCTTTTGTACACAAGTATGCCGACTTATTGCTTCTCTTAACCCTTACATGAAATTAATAGTCTTGTTGTCCAGGGTTGTTTTTTTTTTTTTTTTAAATAAGTGAAATCTGAGGTGATGCTGTATAGGAAAGACTACTTTTGGAACTTTTCACTTTTTGTGTCTTGCACTCTGATATACTGAACCACAAATTTCTGTTATGTGAGGTAACCATAGGCCAAAGTCAAAGTAAAAATGCCAAATGTTGTTTCCAGTATTTTAGCAGCAGTGTGTATTTTAGAAGCTACACACACACACACACACACACACACACACATAGAGTCACATCAGTGTTGTGATCAGAATGTGGTTTAAAACACACAAGGAAAAGAGGCTATCTCACAAACCCACACAGGCTTATATACAGAATACATATGTTGAAATAAAATAAACAAAAATTCTCTTTAAATATTACAGACTTTTTGGGTTTTACTATGTGCATAGTTAATATTCTGCAGGACAGTCCTCGGATCTGCAGACTTTCTGCTGCTCACTGAACCAAACACTCACTGAAGCTTCTGCATTTTTTTAATCCAAACCGAGCTCAGTTTGAAATCAGTGACTACAGTACAGCCTTACTTCAAGATGAGTTCTTCTGCTTCTATTGTAACAGTATAGTTGTTAATATGAAATCTGGTGATACTGTTTTCTTTTCATTTCTTTGGAATAATGAGCTATTTTGGACTTGTATCCATTTTGACTGCTTGGTGCCTGTTTTGAGAAGGAAGGGGCTGAATGACAAAGTTGTCTGAGGGCAGACTAAATTCTGCAGAAGCACTGAACCTGTAAATTTTACCCTCAAGGATATGCAGAGGTTCATTACTGTGATTTATGCCAGTATGACAGCTACATGTCCTACATGCAGTATGCCCAGTGCTTTGACTCTATGCTGTAGTTGCTGTTGTACATATAGGAAAACAGTTTTATTTGGCTGTCATTATTTTTGATATATTAATAGTATGAATGTAAAGGCTTTCAGATTATTCCGTTTTACGGAAACCAGCCAAGCCCTGCGAAAGTTTAATTTCCATTAAGAAGATTTTGCTTTAGTGGGAGATCTTCTGTTGTGAGATAACATTCACCCAAAGGTCACTGTCAGAAACTTTTAAGAAGGAAAGTATCAACAAAGGAGGTGATGACACATTTATTTTTACATCCTACGACATCCGACTAGTTCACGGTAAAAACGAAAGAAACACCCACACACTTTTCAGTTGGACAAATAATCCCCAACACATTTTGAGGCTGCAAGTATAAAAATAGAACAACCAGAAGTAAGTTTTGTTTGCAAAGCACAAGCTTTTAAATATCAGGATCTAAGCCTTAGCATATCTTAAAATGAGGTAAATACAACCTCAGATGAACAACAACGCATGACGTCATGTTATCGTTTGACAGCAATTAAGCCAGAATGCAGAAGCACTGCATGAGAAACTAAGTGCACCCTTTCTGCTTCCATGTGAGTATCAGTCAGGTGCTGCTGATCAAATACACAAGTGTGAGCACCTGTATAAATGCAGAGGTTTTGGCAGGTTGCTGGTCTGGAGCGTTCAGGTGTGTGGTACTACAACGCCTAGAGGAAAGACATCGGCATTGATCCTAGAGAAGCAACTGCTCGTTAATCTGGGAAGGGTTACAAGGCCATTTCCAAATAACTTAAAGTGTCATTCTACAATTAGATTATTGACAAGTGGAAAACAATTAAGACAGTTGCAATCTTCTCAGGAGTGGACTTAGTCCTAGTAAATTCACTAATCCAAGGTCAGATCGTGCAGTGCTCAGAGAAACTGCAAAAAACCAGGAGCCACGTCTCGGAGCCTGCAGGCCTCAGATAGCATGTTAAATCTCAAAGGTCATGACTGTACCGTAAGAAAAAGGCAGAAGAAGTTGGAAGGGTTGCCAGGAGAAACCCTCTTCCCTCTAAAAAGAACATGGCAGCACAGCTTAGGTTTGCAAAGTTGCATCTGAACAAAACACAAGACTTGAAGACTGGAACAATGTCCTTTGGAGACAGACCACACCAAAGTGCAGATGTTTGGCTATATTGCAAAACCAAACACAGCATCATTAAAGAACCTGCTGAGGCCAGATGACTTTTTTATTACATGATGGGTTTTTTAATAAGATGGTGTATTTTCTTTTTCAAATGATAATCATATATACAGTAGAACATTTTTTCAGCTTCTTTAGGATTGCTTTGTAGTGGAAATCTGAATACAAGCAAATCAAGAATTTCCAGAACTAAACCTTTTTTTGTCATTATTTCCTTTGCAGCCTATTGGTGCGCTGAACCCAAAGCGTGCAGCGTTCTTCATCGAGCGTTATGAGTCATGGGAAGATGACCAGACACCACCTTGTCATTACAACTCCCACTACTCCACAGCTGCCACCACCCTGCACTGGCTTGTCAGAATTGTGAGTAAAATCTCTCCTTCAGCCTCTTATTATTTCACTGTGTGCAAAATCCCCGAATTAGTCAACTATGTGAATAGGAATGAAGTCAAACCCAGACCTCAGACAGCGTTTCATTTTTTTTTTTTTTTCTGCATTGTT
>VOQJ01029994.1:29391-42163 GCA_015052665.1 Apistogramma diplotaenia
ATTGGAGCTTCCGTAGTTGGTCACACCAAGGCGATTCCCATAGTGAAACACCTCACTCTGTTATCAAAGAACAAGGGATTACGCAAGTAACCCAACGTTTTGTTGCTTGTCTCATTGTTGCTCCTCTCGTGCAACTGTTGTTAACTTCACAAACGCCAAAGCGGCTGAAACCTATTAACAACCCCCTCTGATACTCTGACTGGATCACTATTCCAGAAGCTGAACTGACTTCATGCTACGCTCAGATTAAAAAGTGTATCTTTACATTTTGAACAGTATATTTATTTTATTTCCTTGCATAGACAAGTTGCAAATGTGATTTTATTGCAACAGTCTCTTGCGCAGGCTGAGAATGTTAAGAACATTTGATAGGTAACTACCTGCTGCAATTAACTTTCCACTGCTGCTGCTATCCCATGCAGGAACGTCTACCTTGATGAGTCACTGTGGTGGGGCATGGACGAGTGCCCAGCGACTGTCTTGCTTATTTCTTCTAAAATGTGACGATTGACTTCAGGGTATTGATTCATCCTGGGCCTGACAGTTGAAGCTGCAGATCTGGCATTAGTCACAACAATTAAGGCATTTGAAATGTCAAGAAATTAGAGGTCATGAGAGATAATTTCCGCCTGTGTGTCAGATGAAAATGATGACACCCTCTGACATGCCGCTGGGCCTCCGGTTGAGGGCACGGTGACAGCTCTACCGGGCACACTGCCGCGATGCTTCTCCTGACAGCCTTCTCTTACGGAAAAACATGACAGCAACCCCTGGATTCAGACCCCACTGTGTCACTCAGAAGTAAACAGACAAATTATTCATCAGTAGGACTCCATTCCTCCTCCTGTCACTGTCCCTGCCCTCCCCTCCCCTCTGATTCAACAGAGACAACAGAGTGCGTTGTAGCTAGCCAGTGTGCGGCTTTGAAGCAGCTTTAGATTGATTTCACCTTGATAATCTAATTATGATGGAATACACATGTTTAAATATTTGACCTTAATGTGCATTAATCAGCTATCATATAGGCTTTAATGTGGCTTATCAGTGATCATAGCTGCATTAGAAACAAGCACATAGTGGTGGACGTAATGCTGGACACATTTCTGCTCAGCTCCCGAGCTGTCACTCAAGAAACACCCTCGAGGCACTTCTTTGTTTTAGTACTTCGGGATTAAAATCAGATAAGCTTATCTTAAACAAATTTTTCACTAGCATGTAAAGAGTGGGCAGCAGTGTTGTCACATGGGAAAATAACTCATAGTTACACAACACTTCTAAATTATAAATGGTTTGCTCACATGTATTTGCATGGTTTTGATCAGTTTTTACAATCTGTTTATACTTCTACTTGAAAGCAGTTTGTGCTCCGACTTTGTGGCATCTGCCGAAAGATGAAAGGTGCCGAAGCTTCATGTTTTTAGTTGCCACTGTGGATCTCAGGTGTTGTGACTCAGCACACGCCGCTTAGTGGGCCGATGCAATGCCATGTCTGCAATCTGTGTGACAGAGCTGTTGTGTTGCTGCGTTGCATGAGTGCACCGGATCCTCCACGGAGACTCTGTCACCAGTTTGGGGACCGCACAGTAGAGGCGGAGAGAGCCGGAGCCACTCACCTCTGAAGGCCTTTTACTCATACCAAAATTACATGCAAACAAAGTCAGACAGACAGGCGCACACGGTGAGTTATAACGGATGTTTGGTGCTCATCCAAGCAAGGTGGGTTTTTGCTGGGAGGGGAGATCATCCAGATGGCTTTGGCAATAAGTGTCACTTATCAGCCAAAAAATCAAAGCCTGAAGTGACTTATACTAATGAACTGCCTGTTAGGTGCTCTCCATGTCAGACTGAGATTGAGATAAGTTTCTGACGTACATCAGTGAAGATTAGTATTTAAGCACCTGAGAGCTATTGATGTGTTTTGATCATATAGTGTAAGAACATGTTCTTGGGTTAACCTTCAACAAGTCAAAGCCCCTTCCCCCGGCACGCCAAGGCACGGAGACACAGACTCGGAAATCATTTCTGGTGGTCGGGGCTGTCTGAGGCTACCAAAATTGAGCTCGCAGCTCCGTCCGTTTCCCCGGTAATACAATCATCATAAAAAATATGTTGATGTTTTCCACATGGCCTTCTTAGCCTTTCTGATCTTTGTATCAGATTTCTCTATTTGAGCAGACACCGTGACCCTCACCCCAAACCTAACCTTAAATAGCCATAATGTCACTTGCTTATTACTTGACAGACTGCATTGTAAAGAAACCCTGACTAACACTTAATGGTTGCCAAATGTGCCCCCCCACCCCCACCCCCCCGGATTCACGTGAAACTTTCACTGCCGTGCGACAGAACTGTGTGGACAGCGCCTTTTTTTCTCTTTTTTGGTGCTGTGGAAGATAGGAAGTGATCGGGGGTGTTAGGGGCGGCCGTTTGGCTTGCAGGTGGCCTGTCCTAATTCAGTATCACCTCCAAACTTCCCTTGCCACATCTCCCACTGTGGCATGTGCTACCCAATGGGTCTTTTTGATAGTGAGTGGTGTGTACAGGCGGAGGAAAATGAGGGCCAGTCACCCAGGCAGTCAGAAGGGCGGGCGAAAGGCTGAGCGATGTATGTTCCATTGTGCACAGTGGCATTGACGGACGTCTACAAGCTCCCCTCTGATGGTGGAAGTGGCTCCAGTCACATCAATCACTCCCATCGTGGAGTGCCCCACTTTCAGTCAAGCTCAGCGGCTCTCACTATTTGTTTGTTACTCCCTCTTACTGCAGGCAAATGAGATCCTGCGTCTATTTAAATGGAAGTCATTTTCTCCTTTTCCTTTTTTTTTTAATCCTCTCATTTAGTGGCTGTTTTTAGGTTCTCCTAAATTCACAAGCATTTAGACTCGTATTTTATCCCTCACAAATCATCTTTCATCGCGGTAGCTTCAGCCAAATTGCCATGACCTGCTTGTAGAATTTTGTGCCTCTGTTTAATACATATCTATGCACATACGCATGCTTTTCCCCTTTTGTTTCAAGCACAATAACATCTAAAAGCACACCGGCCTGCTGCGGTCCTAGCTGGATGTCACTCCAGGTTAATGTTTGTGCAGTTGGGGCCCCTGCTCCTGGAAATGGGAATGGTTAACTGAAGCATGTTAATAGGAAAAGGCTTGTCTCTTCCATACTAACACTTGGATGACTCTGCAGGGTGAGGGGGGAAGGGGGAGCACCCAGGCAGATTGGGAGCGCACCCCTTTCCCTTTACCTCCCCCCCTTCCTCAGAGGCACGGCTGAGTTAGGATTTGCTTGCATTGTCAAGTAACGCATTGACCCATCACTTTGATGCATATTGATTGTGACAGCCGCTCTCTCCCTCCCTCCTTCTCCTCTCTCCCGCTCCCGCAGGCCACAGAGGCGCAGATCCAGAGCTTTGGACAGACGCCATCTCAGTTGCTTATTGAGCCACATCCTCCACGCAGCTCCGCCATGCACCTGGTGAGAACAGCGAGCATGCTGGGAAATTTCCCCGCACCTCTGGTGGTGGTGGTGGTGGTGGTTGTGCATGAGGAAGGATGTGTGGACCTGTCCAAGCCCGGATGGTGTTGGTTAGCGTGAATGTTTGTGTAGGTACAGTAGACACGAGATTGACAAGGACGTCCTCAACTTCTCGCTTCCAAAAATGCTCTTAAATCTCCTCTTTTATAACAGAAGTTCTTCATCATGTAGGTCACAAAACCTCAATATAACAAACGATTTTCAGTACCAGTGGTCTGCACTGTTCTGTAGCTGGTGCTGCCCACCAGCAGTGTAGTTTAAATGGAACAGTGCTCCCTACTGGCCTAGTAGCTCCCTTCTTTACCCTGGAAGCTGCTCTTCCCTGTCCAATCCATGTAACAACCGGCCTTGTCCTCATTATCCGCACATGGCTCTCTGTTTCTCTCCCCCTACAAGAAACTTAAGACCTTTTAGTTCCGTTTTCTACTTTAGCAAACGATTAGAATATTTTCAGCACTTCTGTCCACTTTAAATGGCTTCCAGTATCAAGGATGAGAGCTGAAACTGGTTCAGAACTTAGAGTATTGCTGGTATCACTATGTCTGCCGTTGCTTTTTCTTCTGCTACACATGCGGAAGTCAGCACAGGAAAGGCTCAGTTTAAATCTGCAGTGGAAAAAGGAGAAAAAAGACGTAATTGCTTTTAGTGCTTTTCTTTGTGGACCGTTCTGGATTTTTCTGATACATGTGTATATGTACGCACCATCTCATATGTGCAGTCAATACCATCCCAGTTTCCCATGTCTACCTGTGTCTGAGTCCCTGCTTCCCAGAGGGGGTAGTGCATGAAGCTCTCCTTTGTGTCTAAACCTAGTTTTTCCTTCAACCTCCACACTAATTACCTCTTGCATTTTTCTTTTTCTTTCATCCTTTCATATCTCTTCTTTTCATTTTTCCATCCCCTCCCTTCCTGCTCCTCCTCCTCCTCACAACATCATACTCCTCCATCCTTTTCCACACTTTGTCTTTTCTCTCTTCTACTCAATAGTGTTTCCTTCCACAGAGTCCTCTAATGTTCAAGGACCAGATGCAGCAGGATGTCATCATGGTGTTGAAGTTTCCATCCAATTCGCCCGTAACCCACGTGGCTGCCAACACCCTGCCCCATCTCACAGTACCTGCCGTGGTCACTGTCACCTGCAGCCGCCTATTTGCAGTCAACCGATGGCACAACACCGTCGGTGAGTGGAGCTCAGCTCGCATGCACAAAAGTGTGCCACGCCACATGTGATACCTACAACAGCAGTGGTCCTGTAAAATCACTTCATCACCGTCACTCTCTCACACACACACACACACACACACAACAAAACCCCCCTACCAACTGTGCATAATAGAGCTGCAGCCAGCTGGCTATGGGAGAGGCTAGCACCTCCCAGGTAAGCTGACCGTGAGTGTTTCCACATGTTACGTCTCAGACATGTGTGAACAACATTACCCATGGAGCCCCTCCCCGAGAATCGGCCTCACCTCAGGGTCAGGGGGCCAAAGCAATGGTTACTAGAAAATTAGGCCACAACTGCACCACATTCTCCTCACACGTCCCCATCTGTCACTGCAGAAACAAGCAGACCAAAGAGCCTGCGCTGTGTGGTGGCTCCGGCTGCAGCCGCACTAATGACCACAGCTGCAGCACCCTCGCCGTCCCGTTGGAGAGGAGGGAAATGTGCTTTGGCTTTTCACAATAATCATCATGACAGGACCGCCATATTTTTAGGCATGTAGCTGTTTCAAAACTGGCTCCAGAGACTTTCACACCGATGAAATATCTCCATTCAATTTGACACTCTGGGGAAAGGAGGGAAAAAAGCCGACAGATGGACCTCCAACGCTTCCATCTCCTGGAAGATATTGTGAATTAGCTTGGCTCTGAAAGTGGAACAGGTGTACGTGCGTGTAGATATGTATGTAAGAACGCACATGTGCAGTGGTCAGAAATGGGCTCATATATCCCCGTCTGAATCCAGGTCTCCGAGGAGCACCGGGCTACTCTCTGGAACAGGCGCATCACCTGCCCATAGAGATGGACTCGCTGGTTGGTGAGTAAGCATGAATGAGAGATGCAGCATTAAATCAAAACATCTAATAGATTTTTTTTATCTGTTGGAGCTGCATGTGACTTTTGCTCAGTACACTTGTTTTTTCCCCCTCCTTCCCCCCCCCTCAGCCAACAATTCGGGAAGCAACAAGCGGCAGATCACAGACCTAGTGGACCAAAGCATCCAAATCACCACACACTGTTTTGTGGTGACAGCTGACAACCGCTACATCCTGGTGTGTGGCTTCTGGGACAAGAGCTTCCGTGTGTACTCCTCTGAGACAGGTAGGTTAGAGTGTAAACTCTATTTCCTACAGAGGTGTGCACTGATGTGTGGAGGACAGTGCTATGACGGTAATGATACAGTATTGTTGCTCCCCTCTCCTGACAAGCCTTGTAGAAAATGGGTGAATATGTGATAATACACTAAAATAAGAGAAAATGCATTTTTGTTAATTCCCTTCTTACTCATCGTGTTTCAGTGGACGTAGATAAGTGTGACGTGTTTATATATAAAAGGATTAGCACTTTGAATGCTACCAGAACTCAGAAAAGTGAAGCCATCATTTGCTCCTCACATCCAGTTTGAGTAAATACAAGCTACCAATGGCTGAAGTTAAAGCTTCAAAAATGTCTACAAACCAATGAGTGGCATCATGGTGGCTGCTTCTGTCTTTCATACATGCGCGATGGTTACAGGAGGTTTGAAGCTCGCTTTCTGTTTCGAAATACCAGAAAGTGTTAATAGAAAAAGCATGTGCCATGTTAAGGACATTATCTCTGATATGAGCTCACAAGCAGATGTTTCATTTTAAAAAGCTGGAAACCACTGATTTAAAATGTAGAAATTATGTATCCACAAATGAATATATTTACTCTCTCAGCTACAGTGACAGCATTCATAAATACCATTTGTAGCATTTTTGCATTTCAGGATTTCGTCAACACTGAGTTCATGTGTAACATGCATCCACCTTAGGCAAGCTGACCCAGATAGTTTTCGGCCACTGGGACGTGGTGACGTGTCTGGCTCGATCGGAGTCCTACATTGGTGGAGACTGCTACATCGTCTCCGGGTCCCGCGACGCAACCCTGCTGCTGTGGTACTGGAGCGGGCGGCACCATATTATTGGCGACAACCCCAATAACAGTAAGTAACAGTGTGCAAGTGCCACGCACTCGCATGTGGAACAACGGGGTAGCTGGACTGCCCTCTCGACATGGTTATAGTTAGTTACTTTGGCATTTCTTGGTTGTGAAGTGAAAGCCTCTAAAGCTACACAAGTCTGCTGTTTTATTGTTTTGTGAAAATATAAATAAACTACAGGAAAAAAAACGAGATTCTATTATTATAGTCTACAAATCAAATTGATTGGAGAGACGGGGAGGATCATTTATCTGCGCTGGAGCTGCGATACATTAGCATGATTCATTCCACTGAGATGTGCTGCTTTCATGTAGAGGACTCCAGATGTCTTGGCATTCATAAGGGCAGACCCCAGTGTGCGATTGCTGCTGCTCAGTTCATTTAGTTTCTCATTCTCACTGATTGTCTGTGTTTCACACAATTAATCACAAAAGGAACTATTACAGTACTATGCAGCAAGCGGGACCATATATGGTGTGGAATGGGAAAAACTGAAGATAAGAAGGTTGGGGGTGGGGTGGGGGGGTGTTTTTATTTTATTTTTGGATAACAGTGCCATGTGTGTGCACTAAAAGATCTCGTGTTTCCAATTGTCTCAGATTCTAGGAGCTCTGAATTAGTCGTGAGTGTCCTTTAATTAACTTCACTGAAGCTCCGACAGTTAATTAAGAATTTCAGCTTGGATGCCTCCAATTAGCAAGGGGCAATAGCACTTGTGTTACTGCAGCAGGAAAACAGTATTCCCCTGATATTCACACTGCTCGTGCTTACACTGCACCTCAAATGGACAAAAGATAAAAGGAGGCTGCAAAAGCTGAAGAACACGGAACGCAAAACAGTTTAGAAGCAGAACTTTTAAACTTTGTTTTTATAAATAATAAGTAATGAAAATGTTCAAATGTAGATGAAAGGCATTAGGCTGGATGGATAAACTACTACCATCTTTTCATACCTTTACTATTAAAGGCCTGAAATGATTGAATTATTGGTGCTTCAGTGACTTATCTTTTCCAAGAGTTTTCTAGTGATTTCATGGCTGTTATATTTTCTGTAATGCTAGTTGAAGGCTCGGTGAGGATGTCGCAGCAGCCTGATGGATCATTACTCCATCATCCTGCAGATGTGGCATTCGCGAGGAAATTGATTTCACCCACGCCCCGAAAGGCTGCGTGTGACTTAAATGTCTAATAATTAAAATAACTTCCAACTCAATCATGGCCTTGCTCCTCAGACTCGGCGCATCACGCTGGTGCGAGGAGATATTTGCACCGAGTAATTGTGGTGGCTGAATCTAGCCTGTCCCAAGGGCTCAGGCAGGGTGGGGGGGTTAGTTGGTGCAGGGTGATTGAATCTTTTGTTGGGTAGGTGAGCTCCCCTTTTTTTTCCCCCCCTAGAGGCTTTTTCTGACATTTGTCCTATTCAGCTCCCCTCAACAGCAGGTACTGGGACTGACAGCACTGCTCAGGTCCCAGTCTCTAAGGGACCATGTTGCATCGATCACAGTCCGGCTCACTGACTGGACTACTTCAGCAACTATGGAAGCAATATGTGGAGCTGGAGGAGGAGGAGGAGGTGGTGGCAGGGTCTAACGTGTGTCCGCATCATCTATCAGGATGCTGCTGTCATCCAGCGAACAGAGAAAGTTTGACTGAATTGGCTGAACTTTTAGTTGCAGGTGGGCACCAACAGCCTCACTTATTAGTTTGACAAGCATGTAAGTTTGGCATGAGCTGAGGGAAAGGTGATCATCACAGAGAAGGCTCGCACAGTAAGCAGAAGAATTATTAGACAACATAAACACGTCTAAATGTGCATTTTATGTTAAAGTAGAAGAAGCTTTTTTAAGGTGACGTGATTCTTGCACATGCCTCAACATTAATGGCATTTTCTTTGTTGTAAAGCAGAAGATAATGATTTATTCAACAGGTCTAACACGCTGTGTGCATGTTCCGATTGAATGGAAAGAGAAGTCTTCTCCAGCAGCATTTAGGGAAGTTTTTTTGTCATCAGAAAGACTCAGACTTTCATCGTTCTGACAGTTTTCGAGGTCGGCTCCAGGTGCCACGAAACACCCCTCACTAACCTCTCCCCCCGGCCGTCATCAATCATGTGACACACGGGATCAGATCCGGTGCCTCTGCTGCCATCGCTGGGCATTCCTGCATTTACATAACAATTCACAGGGACCTCCGTGCTAGCAGATGCGTGTCGCAATCACCGCGATCGCGTTGATACGATTTTATTGTCTGATAAATGTGTTCGCTGCCAGCTCAGAAACACAAGTAATTTATTTTGGGATGTTATGTATCTTTTGTCTTTAAGGCGACTACCCAGCACCCCGAGCAGTTCTCACCGGTCACGACCAGGAGGTTGTGTGTGTGTCAGTCTGTGCGGAGCTGGGCCTCGTCATCAGTGGGGCTAAAGGTCAGTGTGCTGCTGTGTTCTTCCACATTCAGTGTGAAAAAAGGGTGACATCAGGTGGGACAATACTTTAAGCTGGAATAACGGCACATGCGTTACATGATCAGTTTATTGCTGATATAAACACACTGCACCCGCATGTTTATTCTCCTGTACAGGTGACTATTTTTCATAGATTCTTTAACTAAGCACAGGTTGCGCAATCTCATATGTGTGTTTCGGCTTTGGCAGAGGGTCCATGTCTGGTCCACACCATCACAGGGGACCTTTTGAGGGCTTTGGAGGGACCAGAACACTATCTGTGCCCACGGCTCATCTCAGTTTCCAGCGAGGGACACTGTATCATCTACTATGAGAGGGGCTGCTTTTGCAACTTCAGCATTAATGGAAAACTGTTGGCACAGATGGAGCTCAATGATTCCACCAGGGTATGGTGCTTTTTTAAAAATTTACATCAGCAAAAGTTACAACAAACACAGAACAATCTAAGAAGTCACTATGTGAGCAAACACAAAAAACGTTACAACACAGTAATCTAACAAGTCAATCACCATATCAATATGATGTCAAATATCAATCTTGTTGCAACCAGCAGCTTTATGAAGCAAAGCTAACAAACAAAAGTTACAACAAACACAGCACGTAACAATCTAACAAGTTTGGGTAAATAACAACAGTTGTTACAACAAACACAGCAAGCAGATTGTTATCTGCTGTGTCATTCCATTCCAGATCACAGATCATTCCATGTCATAGTTTTGACTCAGATAAGTTTCATCATAGAAGAAGAAGAAGAAAAAAAGACTACCAGAGGGTCCTGCTGGAGCCACTGTCACCTTCATCCTCCACAGTGTCACGACTTCTTCCTTGTGTCTTTGGTTCCCTGTGTCTATCCTGCACCACATCCTGGCAAAGATGCTGGATTGCACCCACTTTCCCATCATACCATTTATGCACCCTCCGTTCTACCTCTGCACCTGCTTGCCCAGGGCAAGTCCCCTGTCAGTTCTGTGAGACTCTACGTACCATCTACTTCACCATGCAACTACACTCCTTCTGTCAATCTCAGTGGGGGGGCTAATGAAATCTCCCCCCTACCGTCCTGGCATTTATGTTGTATGTCTCTAGTTGCCCTGACCAGGATTCGAACCCTGGCCTCCCGCTCCAAAGACGGGAATCCTACCACTGTGGCAGCCATCTGCCACATACACATACAATAGAATGGAAGGGTTTGTACTAATGAAGGAGATGAACAATAAATAATTGTGTCATCTGCATATAAAAATGTAATACAGCATTTGATAAATTACCACATAAGTTATTTATATAGATGGGGAAGACAAGGGCAACAGGTCAGGACTCGAACCTGCGCCACCCGCACTGCCACGCAGCATATGTGGTCGCCTGCTCACACCCTGAACCACCCTGGTGCCTGGTTTTCAACTATTTAAATCTTAATTACAGAAGATTTTGACTCAAACACTGAGACATTTTGATTGATAAAAACCTGCATATTGAGCACATTTAGCTTCAATTAGATGATAGTAATGCTCTGCAGTATGTTTATGCATCTTTTGCAGTGCGAGAAAGGCCAGCCAGGGTTTGTGGTATGTGGTTTAGGTTCATATTATGGGGTCCAACTGCTTTATGTCATGAATTTTGTGCATGTTAAGTAACTGTCATGCTGCAGCAAGAAAGCTCAGTAAATGCTGGGTTGGAAGTGACGTTCATCTGTCTCCTCCTGAAGGCGATTCTCCTGAGCAGCGATGGTCACAACCTGGTGACAGGTGGCGATAACGGTGTGGTGGAGGTGTGGCAGGCTTGTGACTTCAAACAGCTCTACATCTATCCAGGCTGTGATGCAGGCATCCGAGCTATGGACCTATCACACGATCAAAGGTGAGAGCAGCCTGTTGTACGCTGGTGATGGTATATTAGACGGACAAGAGAGACCAGGCTGCTAGCCAGCGGTTGATCGGCTGAGGATTTCACCGGTTAGCGTTAGCATTAGCATGCTAACGTTAGCACGCGCCGTGCTGAAAATTCTTTCTGGCTCGAAGCCTGGAGACAGCTTGGTGATTAATTATTGCTTAACGAGGCAGCCGTGCCACAGGAGATAAATCGGGTAGTTTATTTATTGGAAGGTCAGTGGTTTGATTCCTGGCTCCTCCGGTCCCCATATCAAAGTGTCTTTGAGCAAGACATCCAGGGTAGAAGCATGCTGAGTGTGCAGATCCATACTCCAGGTTTGTGCACATATAAATGATCCCATATACCTGAACCATATTGTATTCTGTGTAGATTCAGAAATGCCTCGAGCCGCATGTTGTTCATGGTTTGTCAGTATATATTTTAGTTAGGGGAACAGCCGTCATCCACTTCCTTTAAATAGAACTTACAGTTGCCATAGAGACAAAAATTACTGGGGTGTCTTCTGCAAATGCACACATTTTGGACACCAGTTAGCAGCAGACATGCGTACGGGCAGAAATCTAAAGCCCGTGTTTGTTCTAAAAGTTAGTGTTCTACAGGGTTTGTTAGGAGTCATATAATGGGTGCCTGGATGGCGGCTCAGTGCTCGCTGTGGGGCTAAAAGCCTGACATCATCATGTGACCCTGGCAGTCAAGAGAGGTTAGAGTCTCAACATTCAGGCTCCACTTCACAGCCACAGGCCAAATATCCCTCAGCACTTCCAAAAACAGAGACCCGGGGCCAAAAGCATTAAACTTGATTACAAGTGTGTGTACGCACCAAGGCAGAAATGTACAGCGCTTCATCAGATTCATAAAGCTGCGCAGAGGCACGGTCCGCTTTAACTAATCTCAGTCATTGCAAAATTGAATGTACGTGCACAAGCCTGATTTCCCCTCTTTAGTTATGAATGGATGCAGAAATGCCCTGATTGAAGTTTTTCTGTATGTAAACAAACCACAAGTTATTAGATATGGCAATGAAAACAACAAAGCAGCGGCACAAATTCACAAAATATGCAATTACTGTGTGCGACACTCAGTGGAAAAGTGAAGAAAAAGAATGGTATTTTGTTTTTGTGAGCACTGAACAGAGTTGAAATTTTCCCATCTGATCTGTAGTGCATCTGTTCTCACATAGAAAATAGACCACTCAAGTATTTATAGCAGTTGCAAATATAAAAGATTATAATATAACTAAAGAATTTCTGTCTCACGTTCTATTTCACAAAATCAGGCTTGTTTGAAATAAAAAAAACAACCTTTATAAACTTTGTGTATGCATATGTTTTTGCTTTTGCATGTGATTTATACTATATTGCCAAAAGTATTTGCTCGTCTCCTTTCACATCCATATGAATTTGAGTAACATCCCATCCTTAATCCAGAGAGTTTAATATGAGGTTCCCTCCCTTTGCAGCTATAACAGCTTCTGCTCTTCTGGGAAGGTTTTCCACAGGTTTAGGAGTGTTTACGGGAATTTCTGACCATTCTTCTAGAAGCACATGTGTGAGGTCAGACACTGATGTTGGAGAGAAGGCCTGGTTGAGGTCAGGACTCTGTGCAGACCAGTCAAGTTCTTCCACACCAAACTGGCTCATCCATGTCTTTATGGAGCTGCTTTGTGCTCTGGTGTGCAGCCATGCTGGAGCAGGAAGG